>CAUYQS010078970.1:0-39036 GCA_963574585.1 Otolemur crassicaudatus | reverse complement strand
AGGCGCCCGCCACAACGCCTGGCTATTTTTTGGTTGCAGCCGTCATTGTTGTTTTGGCGGGTCCGGGCTGGGGATTCGAACCCGCCACCTTAGGTGTACGTGGCTGGCGCCTTAGCCGGTTGAGCTATAGGCGCCGAGCCGGTCCTGAGGATTTCTTTCCCCACATTTTAAACTTATCTCAGTTTATAAGGTGAATTCAACTCTTCACTGTCATTGTAGATATTTATAACGAATTTAAGCATTTAAATTACATGATTCAGAATCACTTTGAGGATGCTCTAGGGGGCATCAATTGTTTCATGTCAACTTATGAAAGCTTTATTGTTCCCAGCCAGCTGTCTACTTAGTTCCTGTGAAGAAGGGAGCAGCATTTACAGGAGTGGCTTTGTATTTTTTTTTTGTTTGGTTTTGTTTGGTTTGGTTTGGTTTTTGAGACAGAGTCTCACTCTCTTCTTGGTAAGTAGACTGCCTGTGGCATCACAGATCACAGCAACCTCAAACTCTTGGCCTTAAGCAATTCTCTGGGCTCAGCCTCCCAAGTAGCTGGGACTACAGGCGCCCACCACAAAGCCTGGCTATTTTGAGGTTGTAGTTGTCATCATTGAGGAGTGGCTTTGTTAGTAACAACTCCTGCCCGCCAGCTTTGTGTATAATGCTTCAGGTGTTTTCTGTGGCTGCTTTCTATAATTATTCTAGATTATCTATTTTTGAAGTAAATGCAGATAACTACTCCAAGATAAAGCTCAAAAAAAGACAGTTTTTCACATAAAATTAAATAATTTCTTTTAGATTGGGTGGTTCAATAATATGTATTAAGTTTAAATGTTTTAATGCTGCATTTGGATCATTTCTTTGAATACTAATTTTACATACACTTCTTAATGTTTCATTTCTTGGAAAGGTAGCAACTTTAAATAAATTTTTTTTGAAAATACTGGGATAGAAGGATGAAATAGATTTTAAAAGGTCACATTTGGATGATCCTGATACAACTATCTGATCATTGTTTGAGTATACATAAGTTATAAAGATAGTACATGTAATATTTTATAGTATTCTCAGAAATGAAAAAAATATAAAAAGGGGAGGAATTTATGTTCTCCCTACCTAGAATGAACGAACCCTTTCAATATGTTACGTTTTTGTTTATAGCCATCCTTTTAAAAAATGACAAGAGACTGTTGTAAAACAGATATGCAAGTTTATGAGCTTATGCAAGTTTTTGCATAAACTTAAAAAAGTATATGTTAAAATAGAATTAAAAGATAAAAATATAAACCTTATTTCTCAACACAAACTTCATCAAATTCAAAGTACTTTTATAAGTGATGATAATCAGCCATTTTAGTCCATCCCTAAAGAACTTAGGGTTCTGGGAATTTAACTATGTCTATGCAGTCTTTTTTACATTACTAATTGAAGAAAAGTGAGTATTCTCTAAGGGTTTTGTTTTTTGTTTTTTGTTTTTTTTTAAGATTAGGTAACAAAAAGTAGTTAGAAGGAGACAAAACGTGGTAGAGAAGAACCTGCTGGTGAAGGTTTTCTGGTCTTTCTATTTCTGCTGAAGCTTAGGCTGATTTTCTTAGAACTCTCTCACAATGAGCAGATGTTATCATTTTTTGGCATGCTAGAAAGTCTGCAAGGAAAGTGCCTTGACCATCTCACAAAACTGTTCCATGACCTTTGTTTTTGACCAATCCAATTTTGTTTTGACTGGATCACTTTCACCTAAGGCAGCGGTTCTCAACCTGTGGGTCACAACCCACAGGAACTGTATTAAAGGGCCGCAGCCTTAGGAAGGTTGAGAACCACTGACCTAAGGGGTAGCTGTGGTTTTGATTGTACTTTTTCTGAGTGACCTTACTAATGAAGTTGTGTTTCATCTCCTGTTATGTTTCTTCAAAGAAATGCTTCAGGATCTTGATTCCTCTTGTTTAAAATTTTGGTTTAGGTAAAAAGGTTTACTTGAGATTTTATTTATTTTTAAATTAAGTTGTTTTAGTCCACTATATTTATTCTGATTATTAGTATATTTGGATTTATTTCTACCAGATTACTTTTGTTATTCCTCTTTTTCTTTCTTTTTTTACTCCTCTTTTTGATTCCTCTTGCCTATCTTGTCTTATTTTTATGTTGATTGGGGTTTTTAAAATTCCATTTTGGGCTTGGCGCCTGTGGCTTAAGCAGCTAAGGCACTAGCCTTATACACCTGAGCTGGTGGGTTTAAATCCAGCCCGGGCCTGCCAAACAACAGTGACAACTACAACCAAAAAATAGCCGGGTGTTGTGGTGGGCACCTATAATCCCAGCTACTTGGGAGGCAGAGGCAGGAGAATTGCTTAAGCCCAGGAGTTGGAGGTTGCTGTGAGCTGTGACGCCACGGGTAGGATGGGTGATGCCATTTTACCCAGGGCAACAGCTTGAGGCTCGGTCTCCCCAAAAAAAAAAAAAAAAAAAATTCATTTTGTACTTTCCTTCTGCCTCTTGTCAGTCCTGTCCCTTACACATACTCATTTGGAATATATGTTATTTATTTGTGTGTGTGTGTGT
This sequence comes from Otolemur crassicaudatus, assembly GCA_963574585.1. Taxonomy (NCBI): domain Eukaryota; kingdom Metazoa; phylum Chordata; class Mammalia; order Primates; family Galagidae; genus Otolemur; species Otolemur crassicaudatus. The sequence goes on along the minus strand of CAUYQS010078970.1, from coordinate 36,486 downwards.
GTGTGTATATATATATATATATTTATTTAATTAATTTTTTTTTAAGGTAAGGAAAATAGAGTTTACTGAGAAAGATAACCTTCAGAGTAAGAAAGTTTACAATGCAGGATACGTTCCCCATAGACAGTGAACGGCCCTCCATTGCCAGGGCAAGTAGGCAAAAAGGCCCGTATTTTTTTTTAATGTTTATATTTAACTCATCAAAGAAAAGCCTATCATAATTTTTTTTTTTTTTGCAGTTTTTGGCCAGGGCTGGGTTTGAACCTGCCACCTCTGGCACATGGGGCTGGCATCCCCATAATGTTCTTATTTATCCCCCAAAATACTAGGACCTTAGGACACCTTAAATCAGATTGTATTTCTTCATTATTGTCTAGTGTCCGAGTTCTGTCTTTCACCTCTCAGATTTCTACTGTGCAAGTCAATGTTAAGTTTAGATTTGTCAATACGCTTACTAGTTGCTTTGCTATTCTGTCCTTCCTGGTTATTTTTCAGAAGTTCCTTTCTTTGAGGTCTGTTACTCAGGTTTTGTTTGTTTGAAGATTTCTTTCTTTCTTTTTTTTTGAGACAGAGCCTCCAGCTGCCCCCCTGGGTAGAGTGCCATGGCTTCACTGCTCACAGCAACCTCCAACTCCTGGGCTCAAGCGAGTCTCCTGCCTCTGCTTCCCAAGTAGTTGGGACCACAGGCGCCCGCCACAACACCCGGCTATTTTTTGGTTGCAGCCATCATAGTTGTTTGGTGGGCCCAGGCTGGATTCAAACCCACCACCTTAGGTGTATATGGCTGGCACCTTAGCCGCTTGAGCCACAGGCACTGAGCCTGTTTGAAGATTTCTATATTTCATCCTTGTTCTGGAAGGACACTGTATCTAGGTGTACAATTCTAGGTTGACAGTTCTTTTTCCTTATTACCGTGATATTGTATTGTGCTGCCCTTTGGCTTGCATTATTATTGCTGTTTAGATGCCTTGGTTCCAGATATCAATTCTATTTCTCTGTCCAAAGATAGATTTCTTTTAATTTTTCATAGTTGGATTCATGGTGTTTTCTCAATTAGAGAATTTCATGTCTTTCATCAGTTCTGGAAAATTACCAATCATTATCTCTTTGAATATTATGTTCCTTTCTTGTTTTCTAAAAACTATGATTGGACATATGTTAGACTTTTTCTGCCATTTGTCTCTGTGCTGCTCTCTTAAGGATTATTTCAGATGCTCTAATTCACTGGGTATTGTGTCACTTCTCATGTTGTTTAACCAATTCATCAGGTTTCTTTTTTCAAAGAGTATATTTTTTCATTTATAAAAGTTACTTGACCTCTTTCTAAACTCTGCCAATCTGTTGAGTTTTATGTTGTTTTATTTTTTAAAGTAGTGTCTTGTTTTTTGCTCACATGTTCCATTCTCTTATATAGTGGTTTTTTTTGACACTTTGCCTTCTGTAGGTGCTATGGCATCATAGCTTACAGCAACCTCAAACTCTTGGGCTCAAGCCTCAGCTTCCCACGTAGTTGGGACTACAGGCACCCACCATAACCCCTTGCTGTTTTTTTAGAGACAGGGTCTTGCTATAGATCAGGCTGGTCTCAAACTCCTGAGCTAAGGTAGTACACCTGCCTCGGCCTCCTAAAGTGCTAGGATTATAGACATGAGTCACAGTGCCCAGCCCTTATTTATTTATTTTCTGTAGCATTTGTCATTGTTGTTTTAGCTGGCCCAGGCCAGGTTTGAACCCTCTAGCCTGAGTGTATGTGGCTGGTGCTCTCCTCCCTGAGAGCTGTAGGCGCTGCTACCCAGCCACGTTTATAGTTAAATACTTTAATTACACTTGATAATTCATCTCTTGGGTTTTAATCTCTGATTCTTATTTCTGTTGAGTTCTTTTTTTATTTTTTAAACTCTTATTCTTGGTATCTAGTTTCTTTATTTGTTTTGTATGTTTAGATTATAAATTCTTGCTTAGCTGGGTTCTATGCAAATCATTCATCCTTTCCCAGATAAAATTTGCATTTGCCAGGCACCCCACAGTGTAAGTAGCCTAGGAATACTTTTAGGTTCATTTCTCAGCCTGGAGTTTTCAGATTTATTAGGGTAAAGAAAGATTAAACTGCTAAAAAAGAAACCAACAATAAATAGCAGTGGTTTAAACAAGAATTGAGGTTTAATTTTCATCATAACAGTTTAGGTGTAACAGCACAGGCCTGGCAATGCAGGCAGCACCATTGTATCTGGGACCTGGCTTCTCTCTTGTTCTACCACCCCTACATGTTGCCTTCATCTTTAAAGTCCAAGGTGACTTGCTATCTTATCTTCATTCCAGCTATTGGGAAAAGACAAAAGGGGAATGGCTCAGCGCCGGTAGTTCAGTGGTTAGGGTGCTAGCCACATACCCTGGGGCTGGAGGGCTCAAACCACCTCGACAGCTACAACAAAAAGATAGCCAGGTGTTGTGGCAGGTGCCTATAGTCCCAGCTATTTGGGAGGCCGAGGCAAGAGAATCGCTTAAGCCCAAGAGTTCGAGGTTGCTGTGTGAGCTATGACGCCACAGCATTCTACTGAGGGCAACAAAGTGAGACTCTGTCTCAAAAAAAGGGGGGAGGGGCTCGGCGCCTGTGGCTCAAGTGGCTAAGGCGCCAGCCACATACACCCAAGGTGGCGGGTTCGAATCCAGCCCGGCCCACCAAACAACAATGACGGCTGCAATCAAAAAATAGCCGGGCGTTGTGGTGGGTGCCTGTGGTCCCAGCTACTTGGGAGGTAGAGGCAGAAGACTCGTTTGAGCTCAGGAGTTGGAGGTTGCTGTGAGCTGAGATGCCACGACACTCTACTCGGGGACAGCTTGAGGCTCCTGTCTCAAAAAAAAAAAAAAGGCAAAGGGAGGAGGAAGATGCATTCTCGCAATGGTACACTTCATTTCTATGGGCCAAAATTTATTCGTATGCCCACACCTAGCTGCAGTGCAAGCTGGGAAGTATAGTCTTTCTTCTGAGTAGTTACATGCCCTGCTAAAAATTATCAGTCCTGTCACAGTGGAAAGGAGGGAATCATAGAAATAGCCAATAATCAGCAGCTTCTGTGATTGCCAGCACAAATACAGTGGTAAACATTTGATTTTTGGTTTTTTTGAGACAGAATAGGTCCCACCATGTTGCTCCCAGTAGAGTGCTATGACACCACAGCTCACAGCAACCTCAAACTCTTGGGCCCAAGTGAGTCTCTTGCCTCAGCCTCCCAAGTAGCTGGAACCACAGGTGTCCACCCCAATGCCTGACTATTTTTTTGTTGCAGTTGTCATTGTTGCTTAGCTGGCCTTGGTTGGGTTTCAACCCGCCACCCTCAAGTGTATGTGTCTGACGCCTTAACCACTGTGCTACCGGCATCAAGCGTGATTTTTTATTTTTGAGACAGACTCTCACTTTGTTGCCCTTGGTAGAGTGCCTTGGCGTCATAGCTCACAGCAACCTCAAACTCTTGGGCTCAAGCCATCCTCTTGCCTTGGCCTCCAGAGTAGCTGAGACTATAGGCACCTGCCACAACACCTGGCTGTTTTCAGAGATGGGGTCTTGTTCTTGCTCAGGCTGGTCTTGAATTCCTGAGCTGAAGCGACCTACCCACCTATGCCTCCCAGAGTGCTAGAATCATAGGTATGAGCCACTGTGCCCAGCCTGATAGCAGGCGTTTGAAATCTAAACTCCTGTGAAGGCAGGCTTTCAGTCACATAATGTCAGGGAAGAGATTCTGCCCCTATTTTTCTCTACCAAGGGGACTAGGCTGATAGCGATAAATTCCCCTGTTTTTGCTGTTTATCATGAGATGTGTTTTTAAAATGGTCCACCTGGCTTATGATAGGGCCGCTCTACTTTGCAGAGACTCAGAGCTCTAGTTTCTCCAACTCAGCTATACTTTTATTTGGAAAAATGCTTTTAGCATTTTATCTTGTATTTCTAAGAGAGTGGAGCTTTTAAAAATTCATTACAGATCTCTAATATTTTCCATATTTATACCTCCTTTAGTGTAACCGCATTCAATAACTGTGTTTTTGGTGCCTAGGTAGGTGTTATTGTTGGAAAAGAAACTGGGAGGTAATAGGGGTCAGATATTGTGTTTGTTAAAAGACTTCAGTGCTAGGTAAGTATACCTAGTTGGGTGGTGTATTTTATTTGCTTGGAAGTTTGGGGAAAGTGATATATTGCTGAAAATGACCAGTTTGCTTTGTGGCCTTTAGAATATTTATTTTAGTAAGTTAGAGCCTACTTGTTCACTTTTCTGCATCTGTCTTTGGTTTCTTCAGCAACTCTTTCAAAATAGTATCCCCTATTTGAGGACAGAGAATGTAAGAAAATTCAGTTTTCTTTTCTGCAGATTTAGGATTATTAATGAGAATACTCAGGATTTTGTTGATTTACCAATAGATTTCTGGAAGGTGTATGTAGGGGAAGGTGGAGATAGGAACTTGGCGTTGCTCCGATCACCTCTCCTCAGATTCATTGGAAGAGGCAAGTTTGGTAGCATAATTTAAATCCACCATCGAGTGTATCATTAGTTTATTCCTGAATTATCATAAGTCTTGGTCCTTATTTCTAGATATTCTTCATTATCTTTTTAAATTACTGTACCATATTCTATTCTATTGACGTACCTTTGTGCAAGTATTGTGATGTTTTATTGTTTTTAAATTTTACTATAACAGATAAATCTGCAGAGATTTTTTTCAGCTTGGTGTTATTTTGCTTCTGTTGCATTATTTCCTTAGATTGAATTCCTAGGAGTAGAATTGTTATGTCACAGTGTAACAAATACCTCTGAGTCTCCTTGTATATTGCTTTCTTCATTTTTAAAGATTATACCAATTTAGATGCTCAGTAGAAATGAATGAGTATACTAATTTCTCTGTAGCCTCACTAGTATTTGGTGGTAGTTTCCTTAAAAAAAAAAAAAAACATGGAATAATCTCAAGGTTGCTTAAATATTTCATATCTTTTATTATAGCATTTTTCTATGAATTAGTTTACCACTTATTTCTCACCTGCCTATTTAATAGCCTTGATGTTTTTCTTATGCCAGCAAACAAGTGCCTTTATGAAAGAAAATAAGCTTCATATTTTTGTGTTTTTCTTTTTTTTTTTTTTGCAGTATTTGGCCAGGGCTGGGTTTGAACCCGCCACCTCCGGCATATGGGGTCAGTGCTGTACTCCTTTGAGCCACAGGTGCCGCCCCGTATTTTTCTGTTTTGTGAAACTATTTTTACAGATCTTTCATCTGTTAAAAGTCGCATTTATATAAAAATTTAAATTTATCATACGAAATCTCTTATTTTGTTTTATATTGAGAAAGTTATTTGATAAATATTTTATTCTTTTTTTTCTTAGCTTTCTATGATTTGATTTTACTTATTCCTTCTATAGGCCACTTTTTGGTATGTGAAAGTATACTCTAAGTGGGTAGTAATCAGGAGTAATTTTTTTTTTTTCCTGTTGAGACAGAGCAACACACTATGTTGCCCAGGCTGGTCTTGAACTCCTGGCCTCAAGCAAGCCTCCTGCCTTGGCCTCCCTAGGAGCAATTTATCTCAACCTCATTTATTGGATTTTTTTGGTCATCTTGTTTTAGAAAACTGACTCTTTTATATTAAGCTTTTGTATATAACTGCCTATTTAATAGTTTTTAATGCCTTATAAGGATAGATTTTACTTTTAAATAATGCTCTTTTTAGTTTTTTTAAATTGTTTTATTTTTGTTTAATTTTAATTGTTTTATTTCAAAAAGGATTTCTACTGAATAGTTGCTAGGAATGAATAGCTCTTAATATATTTGTGCCTCTTCCTTTAACACTTTTTTTTTTTTTTTTTTTTTTGGAGACAAAGTCTTACTATGTTGCCCTCAGTAGAGTGCTGTGGCGTCACAGCTCGCAGCAACCTGAAACTCTTGGGCTTAAGCAATTCAAATCCACCAGCTCTAGTGTATGTGGCTTGTGCCCTAACCACTAAGCTACAGGCATTGAGCCTTTTATTAATTCTTTTAAATCTTCCATTAGGCAGTCATCTTTACGGAGGCCCTATATAATCAAGATTTGGTTTCTGACTATGAGGTCTGTTTTTCTTTTCTTTTCTTTTTTTTTTTTGGAGACAGAGTCTTACTTTGTCACTCATGGTAGAGTACAGTGGTCTCACAGCTCACGGCAACCTCCAGCTCTTGGGCTTAGGCAATTCTATTGCCTCAGCCTCCTGAGTAGCTAGGACTACAGGTGCCCACCACAATGCCCAGCTATTTTTTGCTGCAGTTTGGCCAGAACCATCCACCCTTGGTATATGGGGCTGGTGCCCTACCCACTGAGCCACACGCGCCGCCCAGTTAGATGTGTTTTTCATTATAGTTTCTTGCTGTTTATTACTGGTAAGACTTTACTGAAACAGGGTATGGAAAAAGTATGTAATTAAAGTTATAAGATTTTAGCTGGGTGCAGTGGCTCACACCTGTAATCCCAGCACTTGGGAGGCTGAGGCAGGTGGATTGTCTGAGCTCATAGGTTTGAGACCAACTTGAGCCAGAGTGAGACCCCTTCTCTAAAAATAGCTGGGTGTTATGGCAGGTGTCTGTAATCCCAGCTGCTTGGGAGGCTGAGACAAGAGAATCACTTAAGCCCAGGACTTGAGGTAGCTGTGAGCTATGACGCCAAGGGTGACAAAGTGAGACTCTGTCTCAAAAAAAAAGTTGTGAGATTTTGATGAAGTTTCAGTTTAAAGAAATAAAAGTCTATAGTTTTTGTTTATTTTGCTGTTTTTGACTGGGGCCGGATTTGAACCCGCCCTACTCCTTTGATCCACAGGCACGCCCTAATATAGGTTTTGAACATTGAAGCTTCCTCAGAGATGTTTTGAGAAAATGTTTCAAATATTGTTTAGGAAAAAATATAAAAATCTAGAATACTATTATGGCCATATGCATCATTGGCCCTGTATCTGTTACATATGAATACTTTGTTTTATAATTTTTACATCTGGAGCTCTCAGCTCCTAACAGAACTGTATATCTCTTAATAAATAGAAACTTAATAGTTGTGACTGAGTAACTTACTGATACCAAATCATTTAACTTAAAACATTAGTGATACTAAAATAAGTTAGAAGAAAATATTTGTTTTATGATTTACATCTTTATATATCATTTATACAATTTAGCTACTCTTTGTTCTGATTATAGGTAGAAAATCATGAATTCCTTGTTAAACCTTCATTTGATCCTAATTTGAGTGAATTAAGAGAAATAATGAATGACTTGGAAAAGAAGATGCAGTCAACATTAATAAGTGCTGCCAGAGATCTTGGTAAGAATGGGTCATTGGAGATTAGAATAATTCTTCTGTCTATACAGTGTCCACACTGGTGTCATAATTTTACTAATTATCCATCCAGAAGATGACTTGATGTTCTTGCAAAACAGAAATTTCCCCAACAGGCCCGTGATGTCTTTTAAATAGGATCTATTTTAAATGTCACCTCCATTGTAAGCCTGATTCTCTTAGGAATAGTTCCTTGATTTGGTTTTGGAGTTTCTAACCACTTTATTAATATCAACATTTTAAAATCTGTCTTCTTTACTAGATTATTAATTCCCTAAGGGTTCATACTTTAATTCTAGATTTTTAACTTTTTTTTACCATTTCTTTTTTTTTTTTTTTTTGAGACAGAGCCTCAAGCTGTCCCCCTGGGTAGACTACCGTGGCATCACAGCTCACAGCAACCTCCAACTCCTGGGCTCAAGCGACTCTCCTGCCTCAGCCTCCCATGTAGCTGGGACCATAGGCGCCCACCACAATGCCTGGCTATTTTTTGGTTGCAGCCATCATTGTTGTTTGGTGGGCCCGGGCTGGATTTGAACCCGCCACCTTAGGTGTATGTTGCTGGCGCCTTAGCCGCTTGAGCCACAGGTGCCGAGCCTACCATTTCTTTTTTTTTTTTTTTAAAAACATGTTTGTTGAATGAATAAAATAATTCTAAAATGTTAGAACTAGAAAATCCCTTGGAGCAGTAATACTTAATCTTTTAGATAATCTGAGTAAAGTCATGGATCCTCTTCCCAGAAATATGCCCATAGCTAAATATACAAAAAAATTGCATATAGTTTCCATGGAGAATCCAAATATGGACTAGATCTCAGATTAAGAACCTTTGCCTTAAAGCTGTTGAAGTCCACCTCACTCATTTCATAGCTAAGCATACTGAATGTTTAAGTATTTGGAGTTAAAAGTTACTGTATATTTTCTTAATAATTTCAAAGTTCTGGCTTGGTGCCTGTAGCTCAAAGCTAGGGCACCGGCCATGTACACTGGCACTGGTGGGTTCGAATCTGGCCCAGACCTGCCAAACAACAAGGACGGCAGCAACAAAAAACAGCCAAGCATTGCAGTGGGCACCTGTAGTCCCAGGTACTTGGGAGGCTGAGGCAAAAAAATTGCTTAAGCCCAAGAGTTTGAGGTTGCTGTGAGCTGTGACGCCATGGCACTCTACTGAGGGCAACATAGAGAGACTCTGTCTCAATAAATAAATAAATAAATAAAAGTACTGACAGATTTTTATGTTTCACTGTATGTTAATTTGGGTAGAAATTTTTCTACTAATACTTGTTTTATGAAGAAAGAATTCTGTTAAGAACACTCGCCAGCCACATACACCTAAGGTGGCGGTTTCGAATCCCCAGCCCGGACCTGCCAAACAACAATGACGGCTGCAACCAAAAAATAGCCGGGCGTTGTGGCGGGCGCCTGTAATCCCAGCTACTTGGGAGGTGGAGGCAGGAGACTCGCTTGAGCCCAGGAGTTGGAGGTTGCTGTGAGCTGTAATGCCACGACACTCTACCCAGGGGAACAGCTTGAGGCTCTGTCTCAAAAAAAAAAAAAAAAAAAAGAACACTATACATTAAACAACGCCTAGTATTGGTCTATTTCATTGAATGCTAATGAGAAATTTAATGACAAACATTTGTTTTTACAGTTTAAATTCATTCTATTTTTGGATTAAATAAGTTTGTTTTATAAAGGAACAAACTTTATAAGAAGGAAACATTGTAAGAGGCAACTTTGTGAAGCTTTTTATAAGTTCTAGTTTTTAGCATGTTTTCTAAAATTAACAGATTGGATTCTGTGCTTGATTTCTAAAAGTTTCTTTACACTTTGAGGATATGAGGCTGATTTTAGATTTATGATTTTCATAGTAACCTAATATGCAGGTGTTACATGTAGTATTTATTCTGTGAATACTATTGTCTTTCATGTTTATTAGCAAGGTTGCTAATGTTAGTGATACACTGAAACACATATATGAGCAGCAAACTGCATCATGTACTTGTGAAAATGGTCATTTGGCCAGGCGTATAATCCCAGCACTTTGGGGGGCAAAAGCAAGAGCATTACTTGAAGTTGGAAATTCAAGACCAGTCTGGGCAATATAGCAAAACCCTGTCTCAGGAAGAAAGGGAGAAAGGAAAGGAAGGAAGGAAGGAACTTTCATTTGATTTCTCATTGACTGATTGCAGTCTTCTGTTGTAGAACCCCCCTTTCCCTTTCAATGTTTTAAGAGATTCTGTTCATATTAGACTGATTTTATTTCTGCATGGGTCTCAACATTCCCTTTCCTCACTGGTCAATGAGATCTGTATTTTATTTTCATAATAATAAAATTTTATTATTTTTTACTATCTCTCTTCTGGTTTGTGGTCTGAAGATCACATTGATGAATGAAATTATGAAGAGAGGAATAAAATAAAAATTCAAAAACATTGGTTGTGGCTGGGCATGGTAGCTCATGCCTGTAATCCTAGCAATCTGGGAAGCTGAGGTGGGTGAATTGCTTGAGCTCAGGAGTTTAAGACCAGCTTGAGCAAGAGTGAAACCCCATCCATCTCTACTAAAAATATAAAAAAACTAGCCAGGCATTGTAGTGGGCCCCTGTAGTTCTAGGGGGGCTGAGGTAGGAGGATTGAATTGAACCCAGGAGTTTGAGGTTGCTGTGAGCTAGGCAGAGGCCATGGCACTCTAGCCTGGGGCAACAGAATGAGACTCTGTCTTAAGAAATTAAATTCTGGCTTAGCGCCTGTGGCTCAAGTGGCTAAGGCGCCAGCCACATACACCTAAGGTGGCGGGTTCGAATCCAGCCTGGGCCCGCCAAAACAACAATGACAGCTGCAACCAAAAAATGGCCGGGTGTTGTTGTGGGCACCTGTGATCCCAGCTGCTTGGGAGGCTGAGGCAGGAGACTGGCTTGAGCCCAGGAGTTGGAGGTTTCTGTGAGCTGTGATGCCATAGCACTCTACCCAGGGGGACAGCTTGAGGCTCTGTCTCAAAAAAAAAAGAGAAGAAATTAAATTCTTAGTTGTGTAAAAGTTTAAAGGATCAGTCAGATTGTTTGCTTTGCAAAATTTCCTATACTTAACAGAAAATATATGTACTAATTTTCTTAAGACTTTCATTTTCAGAGTCTCAAGTTGTTGTTTGGAAATTGTATTTGTTTAATTATGCTCTGTATTATCAGTTCCAAAGAAGCGCTTTGGTTAAAGAAAGAATCCTATGCATAACCTCTCAAGGATCAGGCTATGCCATAACCCATTCTCATCTGTGCGCAGCATCGAGGACAGTGTATTGCCCAGTGCTGTGCTCTGCAGCTTTGGATGGGCTTACCCAGAAGGCAGCTTCTATGTCAGAAGCAGACATTCATAAGGGAGTTTAAGGATTGTATAGATATCCTTAATTCATGTCATTTTCAAGTGAATTAGTGTTTGAATCCTTTCTAGTTAGGTAATACTAATAATTTCTAGTATGGTGTCATGTAATAAAAATATTTTTTCAACTATCTAGATTTATTAAAGAGTTACACTAAAAAATACCTACAGTTATTTATGACATGCTTTTTCTTTTCTTTCTGGTTATGAAGGCTTGGAACCTGGCAAACAGATTAAACTGGATTCCAGTGCGCAGTTTGGATATTATTTTCGTGTAACCTGTAAGGAAGAAAAAGTCCTTCGTAACAATAAAAACTTTAGTACGGTAGACATCCAGAAGAACGGTGTTAAATTTACTAACAGGTTAGCAAGTCTGTGTTTTAAGACTTCGGTTAGTCCGTGGATTCTCTGATGTAATGTAAGGGAGTGTGTCATAAGGGAGTTTACCTTATTAATTATTCATTAATACAGGCATCAGGTAAAATACAAGCTTTCTTTTCTTCCAAGTAGCTAGTCGGGTGTCTCAGCATCATTTGTTAAATAATCCATTTTTCCACATTGACTGAAGTGGTTCTTTGGGTCTGTTTCAAAGACAGCTCTTCCCCTTTGTCTCACCATTCTTTTCATCAATACAAAATAAACTATGTTATTTACATCATGTTTCCATATCTAGTAAACCGGTAGCTAGTTTCACTTCATGTCTCTGCTTTGGTTTTGTTCATGTGTTTAGTTTTTTATTTATTTATTTATTTTTTGAGACAGAGCCTCAAGCTGTCCCCTTGGGTGGAGTGCCGTGGCATCTCAGCTCACAGCAACCTCCAACTCCTGGGCTCAAGCGAGTCTCCTGCCTCCGCCTCCCAAGTAGCTGGGACCACAGGCACCCGCCACAATGCCCGGCTTTTTTTTTTTTTTTTTTTGGTTGCAGCCATCATTGTTGTTTGGCGGGCCTGGGCTGGATTTGAACCCACCACCTTAGGTGTATGTGGCTGGCACCTTAGCCACTTGAGCCACAGGCGCCGAGCCCATGTGTTTAGTTTTTTAAAGAAATCTGTCATTGGTCAAGTCAAAGAATTATTTTATCAGCCTCAATAAGGAGTTTCCCTAGGTTATAGCTTTTAAAAGTCATATTAACAGGCAAAGAAAGATTATTAAGAAATTTTCTGTAGATTATGAGAAGGCATTTATTCTTTCTCCTTCTGTATTAGTCTAAAACCTGTGGCCTTCCTTACTCCCACTCATCCTAAATGTTCCCAGGATTTTATAGGCAGCTTACATATATGTGTATATATAAACATATATATGTACACATATACAGACACACATGTATGATCCTCTTTATTCCATGTATTTAACAAGTATTTTGCATGTCTGTTACATTCCGACATTATTCTATGTGCTTAGCCACCCCAATAAAGAAAATAGTTTTTTAGTTTGTTACTTGTAACAACTTTCTGAAGTAAACAGGACAGGTGTATTTCTCTGATTTTACAGACAGAAGCTGAGGCTTCAGTCCTCCTGAGTTTAAGAGCTAGTAGCAATGGATGCTCAGACCTAGATGTTCTGTTGCCAAATCTAGTTGTGTTGTTTTCTCAGCACACTATATTCTCCTGGTTCAAGAAATGTATATATTTAAGCTTAGATAAGACAACTTTTGGGGTGTTGAAATCATCTTCAAAATGCCCATGGGAGGCCAGGTGTGGTGTCTCATGCCTGTAATCTCTGGGAGGCAGAGGCAGGTGAATCCTCTGAGCTCAGGAATTCTAGACCAACCTGAGCAAGAGTGAAATCCCGTCTCTATTAAAAATAGAAAAACTAGCTGGGCATTGTGTTGGGCCCATGTAGTCCCAGCTACTCTGGAGGCTGAGGCAAGAGGTTGGCTTTAAGCCCAAGAGTTTGAGATTGCTGTGAGTTACGACGATTCCACAGCATTCTTCATAGGGCAACTGAGTGAGACTCTGTCTCAAAAACAAAACAAAACCAAGCAAAAGACACTCCATGGGCATATATAAAAGAGATTAGACTAAATGGCCACATAGTTTAAAAAGTGAAGAATTCATTCATAGATTGTGACCTCCACCTTTGCTTTGGTTTGTTTTTTTTTTTTTTTGAGACAGAGCCTCAAGCTATCCCCCTGGGTAGAGTGTCGTGGCTTCACAGCTCACAGCAACCTCCAACTCCTGGGCTCCTGGGCTCAAACGAGTCTCCTGCCTCCGCCTCCTAAGTAGCTGGGACCACAGGCGCCCGCCACAATGCCTGGCTATTTTTTGGTTGCAGCCGTCATTGTTGTTTGGCGGGTCCGGGCTGGGGATTCGAACCCGCCACCTTAGGTGTATGTGGCTGGCGCCTTAGCCACTTGAGCCACAGGCGCCGAGCCTGCTTTGGGGTTTTACAGCTCTTGTCCTTTCACACACTGACTGAGATCACTTTTATTTATATCTTTGCCTCTTGTTTTTCCTTAATTCTTCCCACTTCTTGTTTTATGCAGACTTTTTGTGTTACTACTTGCCTGTGTACTATTCTTGAGCTATCCATGTCTGCTGTGCCATTGACTGGTTTCAGGTTCCCAGGTGCCTTGGTGAACTGATTTCCTCCCACTTCTAACAATTAGTTCTCCTTCTTTCCTTTCTCCTCTATGTCCCATCTTTTTATCCTTTTTTTTTTTTTTTTTTTTGCAGTTTGTCAGGGCTGGGTTTGAACCGGCCACCCTCGGTATATGGGTCTGGTGCCCTACTCACTGAGTCACAGGTGCTGCCCCCCATCTTTTTATCCTTAATTTCATTTCCTTCTTTGATGCCAAGGAATATTTTTTCCTCATATTATTTTTATCTGCCTTCATTTTTTTTTTTTTTTTTTTGAGACAGAATCTCACTTTGTTGCCTCTAGTAGAGTGCTGTGGTATCATAGCTCACAGCAACCTCAAACTCTTGGGCTCAAGTGATTCTCTTGCTTCAGCGTCCCGAGTAGCTGGGACTTACAGGCGCCCACCACAACACCTGGCTATTTTTTGTTGTAGTTGTTATTGTTGTTTGGCAGGCCTGGGCCAGGTTTGAACCCACCAGCCCCGTGTATGTGGCTGGTGCCCTAGCTGCTGAGCTACAGGTGCCAAGCCTACCTTCAATATTTTTATATTTCATTTTTTCATCAAGTTGTTCAGTAAGATTTAGTTTTTAATCATTTTCCTCATTTTGAAAACTAGATAGTTATGCTACTGTAATGAGAAATAGCATCTGTGTGTGTGTTTTAAAAGGGATGGTGGCCTCTATTCTAAATTAGTATATTCCATTCAAATATTTTATAAAAGGGCACAGATCAGAATTTTTCTCAAGGGAGTAATAGTTATAGCAAGAATTATGCTAATGTGTTCATTCCAAACAGCGTTAAAGAACATTAATAGACTGAATTGCAGGCACATTTACCCCTGATGAGTTGCCCATTTTCCACTTACGTTTCCATTTTATTGTTTTGATGCTTCATAGAATGGAGACTCTGCATGTGTTTATGTAGTACACATTACTTCTAGTAGATGTTTTAATATTTTTAACAATTCCATTATCTTGATTTGCAGTAAATTGACTTCTCTCAACGAAGAATATACCAAAAATAAAACTGAGTATGAAGAAGCCCAGGATGCCATCGTTAAAGAAATTGTCAATATTTCCTCAGGTAAATTTAATGGAACCTATATCTTAAATGTTCTGAATATGACCTGGTTTTGGTAACAGAAAAATCATCAGGATATTTGAAGAATGTGTATGTGGTTTTTTTTTTTTTTAAACCATTACATACTGTACTTCTTCAGTATGTTAGATTCCCTATAAAATAAGGCATGCTGTATTATTATAGTAGGAAATGTAATTGGAAATTACTGCTGTACATATAATAGAAACATAAAGTAGTGCAGGCCGAGGAATGGGAATACCCTAAAGAACAAAAATCTGCAGAAAAGCACATACACCAAGGTTGGCAGGTTTGAAACCGGCCACAGCCAGCTAAACAACAATAACAACTGCAACAAAAAATAGCCAGGCGTTGTGGTAGACACTTGTAGTCCTAGCTACTTGGGAGGCTGAGGTAAGAAAATCACTTAAGCCCAAGAGTTTGAGGTTGCTGTGAGCTGTGATACCAAGGCACTTTACCCAGGGCGACGTAATGAGACTGTCTCATAAAAAAAAAAAAAAAAAAAGAATCTAATATTCATTAAGCACCTAAGAGATTAGAGGTTCTAGATTTCGATATTTAAAGTGAGGGTTAAAAGTCAGCCTGAATTTAAATGAAACCTATTCTTGGTCTGATAAACACATTATGAAATATTTTTATTTTAAAATGTAATGGCTCATTTTTATAATTTTCTTTTTCTTTCTTTTTTTTTTTTTTTTTTTGAGACATTGTCTAAAGATGTCCCCCTGGGTAGAGTGCCATGGCTTCACTGCTCACAGCAACCTCCAACTCCTAGGCTCAAGCAAGTCTCCTGTCTCAGCCTCCCAAGTAGCTGGGACCACAGGTGCCTGCCACAACACCTGGCTATTTTTTGGTTGCAGCCATTATTGTTGTTTGGCGGGCCCAAGCTGGATTTGAACCTGCCACCTTGGGTGTACGTGGCTGGTGCCTTAGCCACTTGAGCCATAGGTGCCAAGCCATAATTTTCTATCTTACAGTTAAACCAGAAAATATTTTTTTTGTAAGAGCCAGATAATTAATGTGAAGTGCCAAGTATGGACTCTTAAGATGTTTTGGTTTTCGGCTTGGTGCCTGTAGCACAGTGGTTATGGCGCCAGCCACCTACACCTAAGTTGGCCGGTTCAAACCCAGCCTAAACCAGTTAAAGCAACAATGACAACTGCAATGAAAAATTGCCAGGTGTTGTGGTGGGCACCTGTATTCCCAGCTACTTGGGAGGCTGAAGCAAGAGAATGGCTTAAGCCCAAGAGTTTGAGGTTGCTGTGAAGCTGTGACATCACTGCACTCTGCCAAGGGTGACATAATGGGACTCTGTCTCCAAAAAAAAAAAAAGTTGTGGTTTTCTTTCTTACTGTGAACTTACTCTTGTCAAAATGTTAAACTCATGTACTCCACTAATGTTTAATTCATCCAGGTTTCTTCTTTCCTTTTTCTCTTTTTTTTCTTTATCTTCTTCTTTATTCTCTCTTTTTTTCTTACTTTTTAAAAACAGAATCTCTGTCTGTTGCTTTAGCTAGTGTGGAGTGGTGCCATAGCTCATTGCAGCCTTGCAACTCCTGTGCTCAAGCAATCCTCTTGCCTCAGCCTCCCATGCAGCTGAGACTAGACACCTACCACCACACCCAGATAATTCTATTTTTAGTAGAGATGGTGTTTTGTCCTTGCTCAGGATGGTCTTAAACTCCTGAGCTCAAGTGATCCTCCTGCCTCACCCTCCCAGAGTGCTAGGATTACAGGTGTGAGCCACCATGCCTAGCCATAATTCTTACAGGTTTCTATTCTAGAGTAGTGTGTTTCCTTTTCCTTTAAAAAAACTTGTTAGAAGAATAAATTTTAAAAGAGGAAGAGAATTATGCATACTCAACCATTCACAGGTTAATTTTTCTTTTACAGATATTCTTTCACTTTTATAGGGAAAAGGGGAATTAATAAGTCAATTTTTTTGCAGTTTGATTAAACTCATTATTTTTTATTTTCCTAAAAGTATACACTCTTCCTGTGAATGTTCTGTGAAGCTTTTGACATAATTGATATCAGTGTGATAGTCCACAAGACATGTGGACCTGTTGCACCAACCCATCCAACCTGTTAACATTTAGAATCTATAAAAATGCAACTATTGCTAATAGTGTTTACCTATTTTGTTATTCATGTGTCAGACAGTGCCTTTTTAGCATACGAAATAGCTTTTAGTTTTAATACTCACATGTAGTAAAATCTGTTTCTTGTTGTTGTTTGTTTTTTTGAAACAAAGTCTCATTCTATTACCCTGGGTAGAATGCTATGGCATTATAGCTCACAGCAAATTCAAACTCTTGGGCTCCAGCAATCCTCTTTTGTCTCAGTCTCCTGAGTAGCTGGGACTAGTTTCCCGCCACAGTCTCTGGCTAGATTCTTCAGTTTTTAGTAGAAATGGGGTCTCACTCTTGCTCAGGGTGCTCTCAAACTCTGCAGCTGAGTTCATCTGTGTCAGCCTCCCAGAGTTCTAGGATTATAGGTGTGAGCTACTGCACCTGGCCTGCAGTAAAATCTTAACAATATTTATGTGATGGTTAAAAGATCTAAATTTATACTGAAGTTTTCTACATGTGTGGAGGTGGTACAAATGTTTTTGTTACATGGATAGCTTTTTTTTTTTTTTTAATAAAGACAGAGCCTTACTTTGTTGCCCTTGGTAGAGTGCCCTGGCATCACACAGCTCACAGCAACCTCCAAGGGACTACAGGTGCCTGCCACAATGCCTGACTATTTTTTGGTTTCAGTTTGGCCAGGGCTGAGTTTGAACCTGCCACCCTTGGTATATGGGGCCAGCGCCCTACTTACTGAGCCACAGGCGCCACCCTACATGGACAGCTTTTATAATTTGATTTTATGGCTGAGTAGTACTCTATGGTGTGTCTGTGTTCATGGAAGGAATGGGGCATATGTATACAGTAGTACCTCTGTTAAGTTGACCACCCAAGGGACTCTGACAGATCAGTCAATATATGGAGGTAGTCAACATAAGGAACTGATACGTACATGTGGTGCCTGTCTAGTCTTATGAAAACGAAGTCAACTTGAGATAGTCCGTGTAGGGAGGTGATCAACCATGGAGGTTCTACTGTGTATGTATGTGTGTATATTCACACATACCACATTTTGTCAGTTTCTTAAAATTGAGTGTGTGCCTTGGATATTACTGCACTCTGCTTCTTTTACCTTATCAATATATTATGAAAGCTTCTCCTTGTTAGTTTTTTTTTTTAACTCTACCTCATTTCTTTATAAACAATTGCATAGTTTTATGTTTTCATTGGTAAAGGAAGGCATTACGCTAATTTTGAGATTGTTCACAGTGAGGACATAGCAACACGTTTTAACCCCATGTTTAGTTTTAAATATTCCTTTCCAGTTTTGTTACAGCTAACTTGTTTACTTTTTAAAAATATATAAATTAGGAAGTGGATTTTGAATTCCAAAATAGGAGGAATTCACTTTATTCTTATAGCTTCTATCCATATTTGTAGATATAAATATTCAGTATTCCTCTGTACCTTCTCTGTCTTTATTTTTACACAGGCTATGTGGAACCAATGCAAACGCTCAATGATGTTTTAGCGCAGCTAGATGCTGTTGTCAGCTTTGCTCATGCATCAAATGGAGCACCTGTTCCCTATGTACGACCAGTCATTTTGGAGAAAGGACGGAGGAGAATTATATTGAAAGCATCCAGACATCCTTGCGTTGAGGTTCAAGATGAAGTTGCATTTATTCCTAATGATATATACTTCGAAAAAGATAAACAGATGTTCCACATCATTACTGGTAAATAACTTAGTTTATGGACTTGGGGAGAAATAATAACATTTTCCTTTTTTTATGCTGTTGTAGAAATATATTGAAAACTGACCAAGAAAATTCCAGTCCTTGATACTAAAATAAGAACACATCATTCATACTTGTTAGTCATATATTCACATTTGGATTAGAGGGAAGATTTGAAAGGTGGGATATAACCTTATGAGAGAATATTGTGTTCACATAAAACTTCTGTTCCTGGAGTTCAAAGCATTTTTTTTTTTTTTTTGAGATAGAGTCTCATTTTGTCACCCTCAGTAGAATGCTGTGGTGTCATACCTTACAGCAACCTCAAACTCCCAGGCTCAAGAGATTTTCTTACCTCAGCCTCACGAGTAGCTAGGACTATAGGCACCCACCACAATGCCCAGCTATTTTTAGAGACGTGGTCTTGCTCTCGCTCAGGCTAGTCTTGAACCTGTGAGCTCACGCAAACCACCTGCCTTGGCATCCCAGAGTGCTAGGATTACAGGCGTGAACCACTGCACCTCGCCCCAGTTCAAAGCATTTAGAAAAGCACATTCCTTCGCCTTCACATCTTACCTTTGAGCCAGTCATTTCCATAGTAGAGTCACTGCAGTCAGGCAGAATTGGCTACTGGAGGACCTCAGCTTGGGGTAGCAATTATTTTAAGACATGGTACGAAATTCATGTGAAATTTGAAGAAAGTAGCCTTACATATAGACTAATGTAGGATGTCTCACCTGAGAGGGTTTGTGTGTTTTTTTTTTTTTTTTTTTTTTTTGGAGACTTTCTCATTCCATCACCCTGGGTAGAGTATCATGGCATTGTCATAGCACCCAGCAACCTCAAATTCTTGGGCTCAAGCAATCCTCTTGCCTCAACCTCCTGAGTAGCTGGGACTACAGGCGAGCACTGCTATGCCCAGTTTTTCTATTTTAGTAGAGACAGGGTCTTTCTCTTAAGGGTTGACTGTTCTCGGCTCAGCGCCTATGGCTAAAGTGGCTAAGGCGCCAGCCACATACTCCTAAGGTGGCGGGTTTGAATCCAGCCTGGCCCACCAAACAACAATGACGGCTACAACCAAAAAAAAATAGCCAGGCATTGTGGCGGGCACCTGTGGTCCCAGCTACTTGGGAGGCAGAGGCAGGAGACTCGCTTGAGCCCAGGAGTTGGAGGTTGCTGTGAGCTGTGATGCCACAGCACTCTACCCCGGGGGACAGCTTGAGGCTCTGTCTCAAAAAAAAAAAAAAAAAAAAAAAGATTGACTGTTCTCTAACTCCTGAGCTCAAGTAGTCCACCTACCTCAGCCTTCTAAGATACTAGGAATCAGCTGAGATATTTAGAGAGGTCTTAACTAGATTCTGGAAAACAAAAAGGGAAATAGAAGTATTTGGAGAAGTATGTTTTTAGAAAGTTAGTGATTATATTTTATTTCCCGAAGTTATTGATATACTCTAACCCCAACCAGTAAAGTGCACATTTTCCCCCAAAAAAGGTCATGTCTTAGGGCTTTAGTGATTTGAAGGATTTGACCATACTGATTGATTCACTAGTAACCCCACTTACTAATGAGTAACAGTGTTGAATTAAACAATATCCTGCAGACAGCTCTGAGCCATGGAAAAATGTGTGTGTGGTCTTTCTAGGCCATGGTCACATTAAAGGTAAAGTATATTTTTCATTGTTCCTCTTGATAAAAGGCCCAGTGTCCGTTTGTCTGAAGAAATAATAATGGAATCACTTCTAAAGCCAGTAATTTTTTTTTTCACATTTCTGGGCAGTGTGTGTTCTGCTTGTATGCTGCCACATTGTGACCCAGGTGAAACATCATCAATATGCAGTTAGGCCTAACTGTCCATTTATTAGTAGCAGAAAGAAATTAAAAATCTTTCTTATTGATACAATTTGTTTTGTAGGCCCCAATATGGGAGGTAAATCAACATATATTCGCCAGACGGGGGTGATAGTACTCATGGCTCAAATTGGGTGTTTTGTGCCGTGCGAGTCAGCAGAAGTGTCAATTGTGGACTGCATCTTGGCCCGGGTAGGGGCTGGTGACAGTCAATTGAAAGGAGTCTCTACATTCATGGCTGAAATGTTGGAAACTGCTTCTATCCTCAGGTAGGAACATATCCCAGTCCTCTGAAATTAGAAATGTATATCCCTGTCCTGTGAGAAATGCATTTGCAGATTTATCTATAAGACATTTGAGAACAGTTATCTTAATCATTTTCCTGCATATTTTATGCACTTGGTATTATCTTAAAAGGGCAATTGATCATAGTTGTGGCAAACTCTGATTTTTAAGTTGTCTCTTGAAGGTGTCTGGTAGTAAGACACCTTACGGATCTCGTTCACTTCACTTTTGCTTGCACTGTTTATACTACCTAGAATGGTTCTTCTCACCCTTTGCCCACCCAAGTTCTGTCCAATCTTTAAGTCCCTAATGACAGGAATTCTATTTCTCTGATGATTTTTCTGGTCACTTAAGTCAAAGATCATAGGTGCTTCTCTAAACTACTCTTTAACCTACCTCTAATTTATTCTGTATTTTAGAGGCTATGGAAATATTTTGTTTCATTTCATTTTTTAGAAGCTTTCTTGAAGACAGGGACTATGCCTTCTGTGTTTTTGGTATCTTCTAAAGCACTTTGCATGCAATAGGTTCTTAGTACATTATGTCTTGATTCAACTTTTGAGAGTTTCCATTGTTTTAAGGAAGTATAAAAACAGTACAGTGTTCTGTATAGTAATGAAGGAACAGGTTAGTATTTACAGCTTATAAAAAGGAATAAGCAAAAGGTGTCAGCTGGCAATTCACAGATAAAGAAACAAGTGGTGAGCCCATGAAAGACTATCAAATTCTCTAATTTAAAACAAGTTTCCTTCCTTATATTTTGTTAAAAGTGAGAAAATAAATGGTAATATCTGGTATTGATAGGGCACACAGTTTACATAACCACGAGCAGAGTATGCAATTGCCCATGTCATCACCCCCTTATCCCACCTTCATTTGGTTTTATTCTTTTAAAATCTTGGCTGATTTGATTGGGAGGAAATGAACAATAGCTTCTTCAGTTAGTAGTACTTTGATTACTACTAGTGCAATTAGTAACTTTTATTCACCATTTGTCTTCCCTTCTATTCATTGTGTGTGTTCATGCCCAGTTTTCTATTGAAGCATTAGTGATTTTTATATACTTTGTATATTAAAATAATCTGTTATGTTTATGGAATGCCTTTTCCCAGTGTATTGTCTTGATTTTGTTATTTCCACTTCCACATTTAATGTCATGGGAAATTTTATGTAATTATGTACCCAGGTCTGCAACCCAAGATTCATTAATAATCATAGATGAATTGGGAAGAGGAACTTCTACCTATGATGGATTTGGGTTAGCATGGGCTATATCGGATTACATTGCAACAAAGATTGGTGCTTTTTGCATGTTTGCAACCCATTTTCATGAACTTACTGCCTTGGCCAATCAGATACCAACTGTTAATAATCTACATGTCACAGCATTAACCACTGAAGAGACCTTAACTATGCTTTATCAGGTAAAGAAAGGTGAGTATATATTGTTGGTGTACTGTAAATTCAAAATATGACAATGAGAAACTTGCTGCCCTTGAAATCATCAGTAATTGCTTTATTTCTTCTACATTAGTATGAATCATTGATGTTTTTATAGACCACACTTACCTCTTAATTTAAAGTCTGGAGGCAAGAACATGGTACATTATCTGTATTTCTGTGTCTCATATATAGGACTACTCATTCTGAAGCAGGCACAGAAAGAATAATTTGTACTTGTAAACATCATCATACAGGGTTTTTTAACTACCTCCCCTGGCAGTATATTTTTTTGTCAAATTAGATACATAAGTATGCTTTGAAGTTCAAAGGCTCTACCTGTTACTGTTTAATAAAATCATTATTATAATTATTTTATTGTATTTATTGTGTTTTAGAAAGTTTATTCCAAGCTGGGAGTTCCAGAATCCTTAAATTGTTGGTAGTTATTACATGTGGAATGCTTATCTGTTATTTCATCGTTTCAGAAGAGTTTGTCATTTTTAGGTCTGGCACTCAAATTACTGAATTGATGAGATTAATATACTATAAGACTTTATGGGGTACTTTTTGTTGTTGCTTCTGTTTGGTTTTTGTTTGTTTATTTGAGGTGGAGTCTCACTCTTTGCCAGGTTAGAATGCTGTGGCATCAGCCTAGCTCACAGCAGCCTCACTCTCCTCAGTTCAAGCGATCCTCCTGCCTCAGCCTCCAGAACAATTGGGACTACAGGTGTCCACCCCAGTGCTGAGCTGATTATTCTGTTTTCGTTATTATTTTAGACTACAGATCATTTTAGTGAATCTGGTAATGAGCATAAAGTTTTGGTTTTGCTTTTAAATCTGTGTGCTATAGAAATGGGTGGAGAATAGTTTTTTAAAGACCAGATGAAATTTGAAAATAGAAAAAATTCATCCTTCACTGTAAGTGTGGCTCAAACATTTGCTTCATCTTTACTTTTGTTTGCTTCTCTTAGTTGTGCAAAGTATCAAGCTCCAGAATGCTTGGGGTTTATAACTAGACCCAAACAATTCTTTACAATTGATAGATAATTGAGGCAAAGGCAGAAACTCTATAATAATTTTGCAAGCATCACTTGTATCTTAGAAAGAATTCCTCAACTCACTTTACTTCCTGCAAATGGGGATGAAGATAAGCTACCTAGTCTATACATTTCACTAGTGAGTAGGGGCAAGAATTCCATTGTCATTTGCTTGGTGTAGTTCGAAATCAGAATGAGATTATGTGAAAATGGTAGTAACTCTTCTAAGAAAAGTATTATAAATTCTAAAATGTATTTAGATGATTTTCCTGAGTTGCCGTCTCTAGGTAGTGACCGTAGGTAGATCCAGAGGATAGACTATTCACCAATAATAAATCAGTATGTTTTGAATTAAATGACACTCTTAATTAGTATCACTTTTACACATTTTTCTCTTTTTCTTAGTACTCTATAGTTTCTCCTTCATGAAATGAGAAAACCTCAGACAGTTGGTTAATTTTCCTTCAACTTAAGATATTTGTCTAGGCCTTTGAGGATTATCTATCAAACTTTTCCTCTGCTATGTTAATTTTTCTTCCTGCAGTTGTTAAGGATAAAATATAACACTGTGTGCCAAGTCATAATCACTTTTCATTGGAGGCTTAATTAAGATTCCTTTATCTTACTTGCTCTGAAACATTTGGCTGATGTATTTGAAGTAATCCAGAATTAGTTTCCTAATGACGAGGTAAAAAGTACAAGTTCCATTTATATAAATTGTTGTCTCTTCTGACCCAGTCTCCTCACACTCCCCCCAATTTCTTGTAGGTGTCTGTGATCAGAGTTTTGGGATTCATGTTGCAGAGCTTGCTAATTTCCCTAGACATGTAATAGAATGTGCTAAACAAAAAGCCCTGGAACTTGAGGAGTTTCAGAATATTGGAGGATCACAAGGATATGATGAAATGGAACCAGCAGCAAAGAAGTGCTATTTGGAAAGAGAGGTTTGTCAGTTTGTTTTTGTAGTTATTTATTGTTATACAGTGGATCAGTGTTTTTTTTTCCCCCTTTGTAATTCTACTGTTTACTTTTTTTTTTTAGTGTTTACTTTTTTGATCATTTCTTATTGGCTTTCACTTACATTTCCTTCCATGGCTAAGCATACATACATGTTTCTTTTTGGTTTCTGCACTACATACATCTGCATGATCAAAAGCTAACATTTTGAGTACCAGATTTAAAAAGTAAGAGTAAAGGAACATTAATCCAGGTTTCAAATTAGTCAATGAAAAGAGCTATAAAAGGCTCGGCACCCGTAGCACAGTGGTTATGGCACCAGCCACATGCACTGAACATGGCGGGTTCAAGCCTGGCCCGGGCCAGCTAAACAATAATGACAACTATAACAACAATAACAAAAATATCCGGGCGTTGTGGCGGGTGCCTATAGCCCCAGCTACTTGGGAGACTGAGGCAAGAGAATCACTTAAGCCCAAGGGTTTGAGGTTGCTGTGAGCTGTGACATCATGGCACTCTACCCAGGGCAACACAATGAGACTCTGTCTCAAAAAAAAAAAAAAAAACTATAGAGACCCATCTTTGTAAGAAATATATTGAATCCTATTAAATTATATATTTACTTAGGTAAGATAATGACAAAGAAATTTTAAAAACATGAGTCATATTTTTTGCCCTCCAGTAGGTTAGAATGTAGTTGGAGAGAGAATAATGAATGTAATACAGAGAGAAGAGTGGTATATGACAGATGTTCATTCAGAAAAGCTGTTTGTTGACGGATTATTTCAGTTCTCATAGGAGAAGTAGGTCTTATATTCAGCTTTCTCTGAGTAATGGGTCAAATTTTGACATTCACACAGAGTGCCTACTTTTTTTTTTTTTAAATTAAAGGCTTACTAGTTCTCTTTAATAGTGAAAATAAAAGAATTTTAATTCATTGCCTCGTTCTGGCAAAATTCACCGTACATTGTGACATCTTTTTACTCATCAGGGTTTTAGCAGTTTCCAGTGAATTTTTTTTATAGTTTTATCTGTTGTACGAGATAAAAAAGGAGAAAAATATCATAATTTTTAAATTTTAGGTATGGAATCTTGTCATCCTGAATATGAAGTAGGCTTCATGTTAGTCACTTAATGTGTCAAAATCAGAGCTCTCAGTGATCTGGGATTAGGCAGGCTCTTTCATATAATCCCTGGTTTCTTATTAGAACAGAAGTCACATACCTTTGATAATATTAATTATAATTATTTTGAGCCCTGTAAGGTTGGTGATAACATCCCCGTGTTATGGATGGGGAATGTGGGTTAAGGAATTTGTCCAAGGGTTACATAGCAAGTAACATGCCATGCTCTTTGGAGTGGCAATAACTGGGCAGTAAAATAAAAGGGAAGCTCTGTGTGTGTGTGTGTGTGTTAAATTTTCAGTGACTGTTTATGTCTTGTAGTATTCTTTGTAAGCCTTGAGTTCTTTTTCCCTAACAGGATCAAGTTTATGTATCAGTTATAAAAATGGAGGGATTTGGGAACTACTAAAATTTTAGTTCCTTTGTCATTAGCAACTGAAAATAGATTTATAAATGTCCTTCTGATAACTTGCTCTGAAGAAATATGGTCCACTAAGGGCTTTTGCTGTTAGGTTCCAGATAGTGTATACTTACACAAAATGAAGTTGTTTTTTAAATATTGAGTGATATGTTTAGATGGAAACGAAACAATTCATTGCTGTTGAATGTGATTTTTGGAAAAGATATTTTAATAACTAATGGAACATTTACATGTTTTTCAGCAAGGTGAAAAAATTATTCAGGAGTTTCTGTCCAAGGTGAAACAAGTACCCTTTACCGAAATGTCGGAAGAAAACATCACTATGAAGTTAAAACAGCTGAAAGCTGAGGTGATAGCAAAGAATAATAGTTTTGTAAATGAAATCATTTCACGAACCAAGGTTACTACCTGAGGAAATCCCACCCATGGAATGAAGAAAATATTAATAAGCTATTGTCTATAATACTTTTGTGTTATTTTATATTAACCCCTTTTCCATAGTATTAACTGTCAGTGCCCATGGGATATCAACTTAACAAAATATTTAGTACTACTTTTCTGAGTACACTTCATAGATCTTTATTTTAAAAAATGAGAATTGTAACTGAGGACTGTTTAATGGACATGGGCTATAATAAGCAATTTTATAAATAAAATCATGTAGTTTGTGGAATTTGAGATGACATTGTATTTCTTTGCAATGTAACTTCTGTACATCTTTGTTTCCATTGGTATGGAAGAAACAGGTAGCCCAGAGACCTTTAAAAGAAAAGGATCTTAAAGCTGGGGTCACTATGGAGAGCATTGCCAGAGCTTTCCCACAGTGCCCATCTGTTGACAGGAGCCAGGTTGGCTGCATACACATTAGACAAGGAACTTACAAATCCAGAGTCCTGTTATGATCCTCTTCCCTATCTTTCAATCTCTTTCCCTTAGTCTGTAATGAGACTTAGAAATCCGGATTTTATTAACAAAACTTTCTAGATCAGGAACCATGATTTAGTCTACTACTCTTACAAGAAAAAGATAAAGGTGTTAAGAGCTAGTGGCTGGTCTTGCACAATGTGAGGGGAAAAAGACAGTCTTTTCAATAAATGCAGTGGGATGGTGGTGGGTCCATACAGGAACAAATGAAATTACACTGCTACGCTATGTAACAGTCTGATTAGACTGATATCATATGTAAAAGTCAACTCCAGTGAATTTTAGACCAAATATATATAAGGCACGATTATCAGACTTCTGGGTTTAGTTTTGTAGTTCTATAGAAGGTAATAAAGGAAACGATTTTTATGTCCTAGGCTTTGGGAAAAACTTCCCAAGTCATAAAAAACATCATTCCTAAAGTTAGACATATTTAGCTATACTGAAACTAAAACTTTTTTTCATTAAAAGCCACCACAAAATGAGAAGACATGATATGTAATGGAAGAACATACTGGTATCACATAAAATATCAAAGAGCTAGGTGCTGTAGTGCATGCCCGTAGTACCAACTACTGGGACACTGAGCTAAGGATCATTTGAGCCCAGGAGTTGGAGTCCAGCCTGGTCAACATAGCAAGATTGCATTTCTTTAAAAAAAAAAAAAAATCAAAGGATTAACATTCAGAATAACAAATCCTACAAAATCACTAAGAAAAGGGGTCACTGGCTCAGTGCCTGTGGCTCAAGCAGCTAAGGCGCTAGCCACATACACCTAAGATGGTGGGTTCGAATCCAGCCCGGCCCGCCAAACAAAAAATGGCCGGCCATTGTGGCAGGTGCCTGTGCTCCCAGCTACTTGGGAGGCTGAGGCAGGAGACTCACTTGGCCCAGGAGTTGGAGGTTGCTGTGAGCTGTGATGCCACGGCACTCTACCCAGGGGGACAGCTTGAGGCTCTGTCTCAAAAAAAAAAAAAAAAAAAAAAAAAAAAGAAAAGGGGTCACTTAGTCTCCATATAAGTGAGTAACAAAAAGACGAGTCAATTAAAAATGAGCAAAGAATCTGAATATTTTTCTAAAGGAGATATGCAAATAGACCATGAGCACCTTAAAAAGATGCAGATCAAGGACATCCAAGTCAAAACCATAATGAGCTACCACTGCACACCGATTAAAATTGTTAAAGTCAGGTGATAAGTATTGTCAGAGGAAGTGGAGAAATTGGAACTCTGGTGCACTGTTGGGAGGGGATGTAAAATGGTACAGAGGCTTTGGAAAAGTCTAGCAGTTCGTCAAACATAACAGTTACTGTAGTCTCAGCAATTCACTCCAAGATACATATTCAAGAGGAATAAAAATATATATCCACACAAAACTTGCACCCAAATGTTTATAGCAGGATTATTCAGAATATCCGAAAGGTGGAAATAACGCAAATGTCTATAAGTAGGTGAACGTATAAACAAAATGTGGGATATCCATCAATGGAATATTCTACCCTAAAAGGAATGAAGTACTGATATATGGTACACCTTGGATGTACCTCGAAACCATTGTGCTAAATGAAAGAAGCTGGTAACAAAAATCTACACATTGTATGATTTCATTACATTTACATGAAAATTCAGAATAGGGAAAGCTATAGAAACAAAATAGATCAATTTAGGGCTGTGAGCCAGAGATTAGAGGAATTCTGGGGTGTGAAAGTTACAGGGTATTGTGTTTCTTTGTGAGATAGAAATACTAAAATTGGTGGAGGTTGTACCTATCTGTGGATATACTAAAAACCATTGAATTGTACACAGTTGGATGAATCGGATGGTATGGGAATTAATAAAACTTTTTTAAAAAAACTTCAGATGCTTCACTCAAGAGAAAAGATTTCTGGGCCAGGCGCAGTGGCCCACACCTGTAATCCTAGCACTCTGGGAAGCCGAGGCGGGTGGATCGCCTGAGCTCACCAGTTTGAGACCAGCTTGAACAAGAGTGACACCCCATCTCTAAAAATAGCTAGGCATTGTGGTGGGCACCTGTAGTCCCAGCTACTCTGGAGGCTGAGGCAAGAGAATCACTTGAACCCAAGAGTTTGAAGTTGCTGTGAGTTATGATGCCATGGCGCTCTACTGAGGGTGACAAAGTGAGACTGTCTCAAAAAAAATAAAAGGAAAGATTTCCTAAGTGGTCCATAAACATGAAACCATTTCAGTCATCAGTGAGATAAAAAGCATGCCAGGCTATCCCCCTGCTTACTCTACTGCCACGTTGACAAGCATTTCAAGAATGCCAGTGCCAACTGTTGATGAGTATGTAGAATAATAACACTGCTGGTGAGTGTAAGATTATCTAGTGAAGTTGAAAATATGCACACACCCCAGCAGCTACTCTCACGTGCATACTCTAGAGATGCTTTTGCACATGTGCTTCAATATGTATACAAGAGTGTTTATAATAGCCCCAAACTGGAACAACCCTGCAGCGAAAATAAACTACAGCTACACAAAATAACATAGATGGAATCTTAAAACATTTAGTAAAAGAAATGACACAAAAAGGCTACACAATTTTTTCTCATTCATATGAAGTTTAAGAAGAGATGATAATTGGGCAGATGTGGTGGCTTACACCTGTAATCCCAGCACTTTGGGAGGCTGAGGCGGGAAGATTGCTCGAGCCTAGGAGTTTGAGGTTGCAATGAGCTATGATGATGCCACTGCACTCAAGCCTGGGCAACAGAGCAAGACCCTGTCTTAGGGTGGGGATGGGGTGGGTAACATGTTTGGGGATGTAGGCATGGTGATGACTATTTTAAAAAATGTATAAGTCAGGAGAGTGGTTGTCGTCTGGGGCATGAGGTACTGATGGGGAGGGGGCAAGTCAGGTCTTCTGGAAGGCCACAGTGTTCTATTTTTTGACCAGAATGGTTTTGCAGGTGCTTGTGTTTTATTTCCTGCAATTTTGTTTTATGCACTTAAAATTTGGTCTGAGAACAAATTGAAATTTAAGACCAGTGATTCCTTTAAAATACTCAATTAGCCATGTTCTTTTTCCTCATCATTGGTAATTTAGAGTGAGTTACATCAGTTGTTCTTTCCTAGATGCTTAGGAAGAAGGCAAACTTAAAGGATTTTAACTGTGGCAGTCTTTTTGGTTTACAAAATCATTTAATCATTTATAAGTGGAAGACTTTTATATAAAGCAAAAAGCAATTTTTAAATGCCACTAAAATATTTCATCCTTTGCTGAGCTGTGGAAGAGTGTTTTTAATATCGCTGCACAAAAGCATGCTTAACGTAGAAATCAGCTTTTAGTTGGTTTTAGTTGTTAAGGCTACAAGAAACGGCGGTGGGGGTGGGGAGAAAAGGAAACTGATTATTCCAAGAAAACATGAAATCTACTATGCTCTGATAAATCAGGCTGCTTTCATTTCTCTAAAAGAGACTTGGTGGTTGGATCTAAGATGTTTTTGAAAATGAAAATAGATAATAGATCTTCTTAAGATGTTTCAGATGTAAGCTGTGCTTATTACATGAATATGCTAATGAAACAACCAGGCTTTCAATTAGAGTCTCCTTCCTGTTAGAATTTGAGATGTAAAACAAAATATAAACTAATTTCTGACCTGTTAAAGGTTTTTCTTAAAATTTTAATTGTAATATTGTTTAATGTTTCTTCTCCACTTAAACATGAATTTTGGGTAATACCAGAGTAAAACTAAATATATTATATTATATATTATCCAAGATTTAAAACTCAACCATACTGTCACCATGGAATTTGTTGGCCACATAACCATGTTTCTTTCTTTCTTTCTTTTTTTTTTTTTTGAGACAGAGCCTCAAGCTGTTGCCCTGGGTAGAGTGCTGTGGCATCACAGCTCACAGCAACCTCGAACTCCTGGGCTCAAGCGAGTCTCCTGCCTCAGCCTCCCAAGTAGCTGGGACCACAGGTGCCCGCCACAACGCCTGGCTATTTTTTAGTTGCAGCCATCATTGTTGTTTGGCAGGCCCGGGCTGGATTCAAACCTGCCACCTTAGGTTGTGGCTGGTGCCTTAGCCACTTGAGCCACAGGCACCAAGCCATAACAATGTTTCTTTTTTTTTTTTGAGACGGAGCCTCAAGCTATCCCCCTGGGTAGAGTGCTATGGCATCACAGCTCACAGCAACCTCCAACTCCTGGGCTTAAGCGAGTCTCCTGCCTCAGCCTCCCAAGTAGCTGGGACTACAGGCGCCTGCCACAACGCCCGGCCATTTTTTTGGTTGCAGCCATCATTATTGTTTGGCGGGCCTGGGCTGGGGATTTGAACCCGCCACCTTAGGTGTATGTGGCTGGCGCCTTAGCCGCTTGAGCCACAGGTGCTGAGCCCATAACCACGTTTCTTAAAAAATACGTGATTTAAAAAATTTTTTAAATTAGCAATAAATCAAGATGTAATTGTTTTAGTAATTGATTTATTTTCTTAAAATGTTCTGGGATTGAAAATCGTAACAGAACAGATATAAGAACAATGGGTAGATATTTTAAGATTCTGACTCAGGCTCTATCGACTAAACTAGCCGGGTGACTAGGATAGATATATTTAAATAATAACTTTTCCCCTTAAAATCTCAAATGTTCCACATACTAAGCGCATCCTGTTAGACTTCTTGAGTATTAAATACATCTTCTATCCTTGGTCTTTCTGCATTTAGCTTTTTTGGGAAGTATGTTTTTACCCACAGCATATGGTATGAGCTGCTGATTCAGTACTGAGTGGCTCTTTAAGCTTGTTAGTTACATTCTGCTGATTAAAATGGTGTGCAGAATAGTCAGGAAAAAGCAGTCCCTGATCTGAAATAAATTAAACAATGTTAATTAGCTTATGGGGAAGAACAAATGAGTAAAGAGAATTTTCATCTACAAAGGAAATCTCTCTTATTACCTTCCTGGAATCTCTCTTATTACCTTCCTGGACTTGATGTGTTTGGGTTAAGGAGATAGGGTGTGGCTGGGGGAGATGATGAAAATGTCCAGAAAAAATTGGAAATGCCACCCAATTTAAAATACTGGCTTTCTACTAAAAAAGATGGGGACTTTACATCTTTTGTATTAACTTGGATGGAGGTGGAAGCATCATGAGAAGGGAGAACCAAGAATCCAATGTACTGATTTCTAATATGAAGGCAGGAGATGAGCTAACACAAGGGCGGGTAGGGGAATGAGCAAATGGGGACAGCAGAAGAGGGAGGGGAATGGGTGATCACAGTGTATGGCATATCTATTGGGGGCGGGACACAATTATCAGAGGGACACTATCTAACAAATGCAATCAGTATAACCTAATTCTTTGTACCCTCAATGAATCCCAAACAAGAAAAAAATAAAATACTGGCTTTCTACCTGATGCCCCCTTTCCACACCCTCTTCACTTTCCTTGATAAAGCCACTGCTTTCTCTTATTGTGCAGAACTTCCCTCTGCAGTTTTCAGATGCCTGTAAACATTCTGGTGCAGTGCTTGGAGTTCAGAGGACTTGATCTTTGTAGACATCTTGTTGCTGGTAGGAATCAGTGTCCCCTCTTCTGGGCGGCAGGAAATCTTGCCTTTCATCTGATATAGCAGTTTCCCCACCTCCCTGAAGAACCATGTATCATGGTGTCAGATAACATGCAGAACATGAGCAAATTCAATGTATGTGAACACATGCTCACTTTGGCATGCGGTTTGTCCAGACCAATGTGCCCACACACATCTCTCATCCAGCCGTGGAAGCGATTTAGCAGTGGCATGAACCATATGGAGAGGGCAGGTTTGGGGCAGCCTTGAATGGACTGCCTTGGTCTTATTTCTGGATTTGGTGAGTAGAAGATAACACTGTTGTTGCCTCTGGTTCATTTCAAAGAGCAAAAGAGAAATTAGAAACTCCCTTAAACGGTTAAATTTAGAACTAAGAAAAGAATTCTGTCAGCACAATTTCTTACTATTTCTAACAAAAGAACAACAGCAGTGAATTCATTGGTATAAACCATAGCAAGTAACATATGATCATTACGATTGTGTTTACGTCCTGGAATTTTGTTGATGGTTATAATGAGCAGTCAAATAAATTTTATGAGTAATCTTAGAGATAGTTTTAAGCCAAATTAAGTATAGTTAAAGACTGACAATTTCCAGTTCAGCCACTGAACTGCGATTTTATTTTATTATTTTTATTTATGTTTTGAGACAGAGTCTCATTGTGTCGCCCTCGGTAGAATGCTGTGGTGTCACAGCTCACAGCAACCTCTAACTCTTGGGCTTACACGAGTCTCTGGCCTCAGCCTTCCAAGTAGCTAGGACTACAGGCACCTGTCAAAATGCCTCGCTATTTTTTTGTTGTAGTTGTCATTATTGTTTAGCAGGTCCGGGGCGGGTTCCAACCTGCCAGCCCTGATGTATGTGGCTGGCACCCTAACTCCTGAGCTGTGGGCGCTGAGCCATATTTTTGAATTATTCTTTTTTGAGACAGTCTTTCACTCTGTGGCCCTGTGTAGAATGCCGTAGTAGCTCACAGCAACCTCAAACTCTTGGGCTCAAGTGGTCCTCTTGCCTCAGCCTCCTGAGTAGCTAGAACAACAGATGCCCACCATAATGGCCCAGCTAGTGGTTTTACTCTTGCTCAGGCTAGTCTCCAACTCCTGAGCTGCAATTTTAATATACATTATCCATCATAGGAAGATGTATTTTTTCAACTTTTTCTTATATAATGGTTAAGACTTAATATTGTCAATTCTTCAGTGTTTTTATTGCTAAACATTGGCACAGCCAGATCAATCACAAAATGACTTACCACATTGAATTCTTAACATTGCAATGTGGATTAACAATTTGACAACATTAAATACCTGGCGAGTATCTATAAAGTGCAAATTTACTATGCTGGGCTACTCCTCTTAAACAATACTACTAAAAGACTGGTACTTTTATTATCTACATTTTCCAGAAGAGGAAAGCAAGGTACAGAGGTTGATTCACTTGCCCAGGTCACCCAGCTGGTAAATGGCAGAGCTGGGATTTGAACCCGACCTCCCTGTCTCCAGAATCCATACTTTTTGGTTTTTTGCTTAGAAGCTTAAAGTATAGTTAGGAATCTGAGATGTACAAATGATAAATTTACTCATTCTAAATGTTATTTAGTGTCAAAATGAGAATTATGAAAAATAAGAGTGTGGTACAGATGTAAAGTATTCCTAATGCTGTGCTGGGTGCTGACAGCTCTGTGGAATGCTTCTCTCCTGTTGCCACAGACACAGCCAGAGGCGTTTGCCTGGGCCCCTGCTGCCCACCTGGCTCACTGCTACCAATGCTGCTCTCCTGGGGGCTTGTTCACAGTAAGGAGAGCAAGCAGTGGCTCGGCGCCTGTGGCTCAAGCGGCTAAGGCGCCAGCCACATACACCTAAGGTGGCAGGTTCGAATCTCCAGCCCGGGCCCGCCAAACAACAATGATGGCTGCAACCAAAAAAAAAAAAAAAATGACCAGGCGTTGTGGCGGGCGCCTGTAGTCCCAGCTACTTGGGAGGCTGACGCAGGAGACTCGCTTGAGCCCAGGAGTTGGAGGTTGCTGTGAGCGTGATGCCATGGCACTCTACCCAGGGGGATAGCTGGAGGCTCCGTCTCAAAAAAAAAAAGGAGAGCGAGCAGTCAGGAAGCTGCATTCTTTGGAAAGTTCCCCAGTCACCAAACGCTGACATTAAACCAAATGACTGCACTGTACCCTGGTTGGATGAAAGATTGTGTTAAGGACAAGAGAGATGATCAGCCAGAAAGATGGAAAATGGGGAGTTAAAATGCCACCAGTGTTTTGCAGCAAGACACTGAAGTTAGTGCCCTCAAATTTTCTGATCACTTGGAAGATATGTATGAATGTCCATGAGCCAGGAATGCTTTATCCAGCCTATAGGGAATAAGCCTGCAGCTTCCCTTTATTAATTACTCTACTCTTAATATGTGGTTATGGAGTAAATTTCAGGTGACTAAGCCCTACAGATCCGGACGTGCAGTTGAGTTAAAGTGAGTGGCAATGCAGTGTGTTAGGAAGACTTGGGTTCTAGTCATCGCTTTGCCAAAGTGACTTTACACTGGTCAGTATTACTCTTTGGGACCCACTCCTTCTGTAATTTAAGAAGTGTGGAATATTAGAGTTCTCAAGTGTCATATCTACAGGGCCACAAAATGCAGGATATGATCAATAGTGAGTTTCAGGTGCAATATCCCTTAAGTTACACCTAAAAGCAAAATTTAAAAACATCACTGGCCAAGCAAGTGTGTCTTGGTCTGAATTTGGCCAAAAATCACAAGTTTGTACCCTTTGGGCTGTGGCAGTATTTCAAGATAACATGAAATGATTTTTCTGTACATCCTAAAAAAGGGCTCAAGCTTTTGTTAGTTAGTCTATGTCCAGTAGATGCTTCCAAATAGTCACACCAAGGTGGCCTCCACCTACTTCCCTCCTTCTTTAAGTGCCATCTTAATAATCTAGCTCATAATTTTTTTTTTTTTTTGAGACAGAGTCTAACTATGTTGCCCTCAGTAGAGTGCTGTGGCATCACAGCTTACAGCAAGGCATCACAGCTTACAGCAACCTCAAACTCTTGGGCTTAAGCGATTCTCTTGCCTCAGCCTCCCAAGTAGCTGGGACTACAGGAGCCTACCACAATGTCCAGCTATTTTTTTTATTGTTGTTGTTGTTGCAGTTGTCATTGTTTTAGCTGGCCTGGGCTGGGTTCAAACCCACTAACTTCGGTGTATGTGGCTGGCACCATAACCACTGTGCTACAGATGCTGAGCCTAGCTTATAATTTTCTAATCAGCAATAGAGCACTTTTCTGCTTTATTTTTGTTAGCTGTGATCTTAACAGCCCTAATAGGTTGGGACTTAGAAATATTCACCAATGATGTTTTCCCTTTAAGCCCTTGTTGTGACCTAGGATCAGGCATGGAGGAAAAAGACCCACTGAATTTCAAGCAGATAGAATGAATGGGGAGAAACCACAGAACAATCCAGGTTGCCTGAATAAAAAAAGTCAGGTGATTGGATCAAAACAACACTTCCAAAGTTTATCTTTTAAAGAGCATCATGATAGTATACTGTCCACCTAAATTGTGAATTTTATTCATTTAGCTTAAATACCTACAAGTGATTTAGGAAAAATACTAATATTGGGATGGGGGAAGGGTCTAAGAGTAAATCTTTTTCTGTAAGCTAATGTCTAAAATTGGAAAATAGGTAACAGCATGAGCGTGTTATTTAAAAATACAGAGGTAAGTATTAGAGGAGCCAACTAAGAGGTGAAGGAGAGAACCTCTGGGACAGCGAGCAGGGCAGCATTGAGAAGCGGCTCCTGTTTTTCATTATAAGCCTCATGATACTATTTAATTTTTTAAAATGTTATTTGTTGCTTTTATAGAAATCACATTATATTGAAAATGAACACAGAAAATTGTCTAAAAGTATACTTAAATAGTGATATTATTCACTTTGCACATTGATGCCTTAAGAAAAATCCAACAGTGTCATATTCGCACCCCAAATAAATCACATTATAATCCAAGGTCCTTCTCTTGGGGAAATCTAAACTGATAGGAAAAATCTGTTTTTTCTAAAGCCAGGAATTATCTATTAATACAAAGTATCTTCAAGCATCTTAAAATTGTGACTAAAAATTTACTATGTAGGCTCAGCACCCCGTAACTCAGTGGTTAGGGCGCCGGCCACATACATCAGGGCTGGCAGGTTTGAACCCGGCCCAGGCCAGCTAAAACAATGACAACTACCACAAAAAAAAAATAGCCAGGCATGCCCAGTGCCTGTAGTCCCAGCTAACGGGAGGCTGAGGCAAGAGAATTGCTTAAGGTCAAGAGTTTGAGGTTGCTGTGAGCTGTGATGCCACTGCACTCTATGGAGGGCAACACAATGAGACTGTCTCAAAAAAAAAAAAAAGAATTTACTGTTTAAAAAAAAATCCTGGCTCGGTGCCTGTGGCTCAAACGGCTAAGGCGCCAGCCACATACACCTAAGGTGGCGGGTTCGAATCCCCAGCCCGGGCCCGCCAAACAACGATGGCTGCAACCAAAAAATGGCCAGGCGTTGTGGCGGGCGCCTGTAGTCCCAGCTACTTGGGAGGCTGAGACAGGAGACTTGCTTGAGCCCAGGAGTTGGAGGTTGCTGTGAGCGTGATGCCATGGCACTCTACCCAGGGGGATAGCTTGAGGCTCCGTCTCAAAAAAAAAAAAA
>CAUYQS010078969.1:0-29298 GCA_963574585.1 Otolemur crassicaudatus | reverse complement strand
GGGCCAAATGCCCTCCTTCCTCCGCCAATTACCCTTCCCCTCCCCTGCCTTCCTCGCCCCTCCCCCTTTGCTAGGCCATTTTTGGGTTTTAATCCTTCATAGGAGCATGCAGTTGTTTATATATTAGTTTCATATTAGTATTGAGTACATTGGATTTTTTTTTCCATTTCTGACATACTTTACTAAGAAGAATGTGTTTCAACTCCATCCAGGCAGACATAAAAGATGAAAAGTCTCCATCGTTTCTTATGGTTGAATAGTATTCCCTGGTATACATATACCATAATTTGTGAGTCTTTCATCTATTTTTAAGCTCATTTTTGTGTGCGGTATAAAAATGGAAACAAATGTCCATCAACAGATGAATGGATTTTAAAATGTGGTACATACATACAATAGAATATCATTCAGCTTTAAAAAAGAAAAACACCCCACTATTTAGGAGGACATGATGCTGAGTGAAATAATCCAGGCACAGAAGGACAAATACTACTTGATTCCACTTAACGATCTTTCTAAAATTCTCCAACACAGAGAAGCAGAGAACAGAATGGGGGTCGCAAAGGGCCAGGGGTGGAAAAATAGGGAATTGTTACTCAGTGGGTTAAAAGTCCTAGAGAGCTACAGGACAACATAGTACCTATAGTTAACAACATGCTATTGGGCATTTTAAAATATAAAAGGAAAGCGCTCAGATCCATTGTTAAATGTTCTTAGCCCCGAAAAGAATTACTCAGAAGAACATAGGACTATTTTTTAAGAGCCAAGCTCTTGCTCTGACACCTAAGCTGACATTCAGTGGCATAATCATAGCTCACTGTACCCTCAAATTCCTGGGCTCAAGTAATCCTCCTGCCCTAGGCTCCCAACTAGCTAAGACTGTAGGCAGGTGTCACCATACCCAGCTAATTTTTTAATTTTTTTGTAGAGACAGGGTCTCATTAGGTTGCCCAGGTTGGTCTCAACTTCCTGGCCTCAGGCCAACCTCCCACCTCAGCCTCCAAAGTGCAGGCATACAGACATGAGTCAGCATGTGCCCAGGTTATAGGCGATGGAGGTGATTAGTACCTTGATTGTGATGAAGGTATTACAGGCATATGCATATGTAAAAACTCGTCACAATGTATAAATACGTACAAATTTTTATGTATCAATTATTTCTTAAAAGGCTTAAGAGGGTGGCTCCTGTGGCTCAAGGAGTAGGGTGCTGGCCCCATATACAGGAGGTGGTAGGTTCAAACCCGGCCCTGGCCAAAAACTGAAATAAATAAACAAAGGCTTAAGAAAGTAAAAAAGAAAAAGAGTACTTATAGGTCTCATAGCTAAATCTAATTCAGCCTGCTTCACCCACTGAAGAAACTTCCCAGAATACAATAGAAATAGAAAGATATTACTACCTGGATAGCTTTGAATCTGCTCTAATTTGTAAAACCAATACAATTTTAAAGAATATATTCACAGCTTTGAGTGCCTTATCATAATGACTCTGTGTGACATACCTCCAACTGGCCACAGTACATCAGGGATTATAAAACTGGGATTAAAAACCTGGAGGACTGGATGAAACAATACCCACTCCCAAACCAAACACCAGCTAACACTGAAGCTAGGGGAACATTTTCATTAAATTACATAACCATTTTGAAACACCCAAATGCTTAGAATTTTAGGTACCAAAGCAAACAGTAGTCAGTTTCTCTCTATGTAGCCAAGGTTTGGGCATCATATAAAAATTAACCTAATGCAATCTGACTGCTCCTGGTAATTTCTTACTCAATATCATGACCAGCAGCTTAGATCTGTCTATGCAGCAGAATGTAAAACACTCATATGTCTTTTAAATAAATAATTTTTTGAGTATTTATGATGGGTCAAGCACGATTCTGAATGTTTTATGTGTACTAACTCATTTAGATCGAAGAATCCCTTGATACACATAATTTTGGTTACTCCATTTTTATAGATGTGGAAACTGGGGATTAACAAGAGCTAAATAGCTTCTGTTTAGCTTATCAAGCTCTATACAATAACTAAATTGAAGAGCTGGGATTTGAACCCGGATGAATCCAACCCCAGAGTTCACAAACCTAACCCTTACACTATTTGAGAAGCCAGAAAAGTCTTACTGTCCAGAAGGACGCAGAAGAGGTAGCTCCCCACAACCTGCTTCTCCAATTGTCATACAAGCTTCTCGTCTTCACTTTATGTTGTCCATGAGCAAAAGAGAAAATAAACAACAGAGCTGAGGAATTGGAGCAAAGGCTGTGGGTAAGCTACTTTGACTACAAAAGCAAAATATATCCAGAATTCAGAGTAGTTCATCAAATGGTCAAAAGATGATTTTTTTTTTTTTTATGATTAATCGTTTGCTCAGTGAACGACTTGGATCAGTTATTCAGTGTTTGGACCTGGTGATAATAGGACAAACCCTGCCCTGAGGTTACTCCAGGTCCTTCTTGAGAGACACAAGGAGATCTATAAGGCAAGGGGGGAGTAACAATACAGGTAAGTTATGACGCTAGATGTAAGGCACACAGCTTGGCTTTTCCTCTAGAATAGTCCAAGCAAATGCTCTAGGCAGGTTTATATGACAAATTCTTTTATTTCTTATTTTTTTATTTTTATTACTGTTTCAGATTAATTTGAGGGTATCGAGAATTGGGTTACAATGATTACATCTGTTAGGTAGAGTCCTTCTTGGGTCCCACCCCCAAGACAAATTATTTTAATACTAAGGAAGATACTACAGGTTTGACCATTGTTTCAAATTAAATATCAATGCCATGATACTTTATAAAAACAAACAACAAAATCCTGAGATTTAAAGTTGCAGACCCTTAGTTTAAATCCCAACAACGTAACCTACCAACTATGTGGCTTCAAATTAAATGATTTAACTTCCCTGGACCCCAATTGACTCATCTCTGAAACTGGGATATAACAGCAATGCACTTCACACAGTTGTTATGACAATGAAATGTTGGAAGTTATACAAAGGTGCTTGGTAAGTGAGAAGAATGTCAGCTAATTACAGGGGAGGGGAGGAGAATAAAGAAATAGATGAAAAAGAGGAATGAAGGAGGATGAGAGAATGACACGCTCAAGTATTTGCTGAGGTGTTTGGGCAGCCATGCGAACAATGTGGCTGCCAAATGGGCCACTGTCTTGCCCCCCACCCTGACCCCCCCAGTCTCAGGTGCGTACAAGGATGATGTTTCTAGCTGAATAAGGCAGATGAGGATTTTGGTAAAATTTTAAATCTACACAATTAATCCCCTCCCATGTGTGGTCAGCTTCCTTCTCTTTGTTAAAATGCAATGGTGCCATCCCAGCAGCCTCTAATACCCAGGCTCCAGCAATCCTCCTACTTTGGCCTCCCAAAGTGCTAGGATTACAGATATAAGCCACTGTGTCTGGCCAGATTCTTTCTTTTTTGTTGTTGTTTTTTAATTTTTTAAAGAAGTATTATGGATACATAATCGTTGTATATCTTTATAGGGTACATGTGATGTTTTGATACAAGCATACAATGTAAATTAATTAAATTAGAGTAGTTGGGGTATCCATCACCTCGGGCATTTAACATTTTTGTGTGTTAGGAACATTCCAATTCCACTCTTCTATTTTAAAGTACACTTGAACTTACTGTGGATTACAGTCACTTTGCTGTGCTATCAAATACTGTCCATTCTCTCTGACTATATTTTTACACCTACTCATCACCCCTACTCTATCTTCTTCTCCCTGCTCCCCTTCCCAGCCTCCGGTAACCAGTCTTCTGCTCTTCATCTCCATGAGATCAACTGTTTTAATATTTCGCTCCCACGTATGAGAACACCCAAGATTTGTCTTTCTGTGCTTGGCTTATTTCACTTAACATGATGTTCTACAGTTCCATCTGTGTTGTTGCAAATGGCAGGATTTTCTTCTTCTTGCGGTTATATAATGTTCCTTAGGTACCACAATTTCTCAATCCATTCATCCATTGCTGGATACTGAGACTGATTCCAAAGTTTGGCTGTTGTGAATAGTTCTACTGTAAACTAGGGAGTGCAGAAACATTTTCCATATCCTGGTTCCCCCCTTTGGGATATATACCTAGCAGTGGAACTGCAGGTTACATGGTGGCTTTATTTTTCGTTTTTTGAGGACCTTCCCTACCGTTCCCCACAGTGGTTGCACTCACTGACAGTCCCACCAGCAGTGTAGGAGGGTCCCCCTGGCTCTGCATCCTTGCCAGCGTTCATTATTCTGATAAAAGCCATTTTATCCAGAGTGAGAGGGTACTCACTGTAGTTTTGATTTGCATTTCTCTGATGACTAATGAGGTTGAGCATTTTTTTATATACCTGTTGGCCATCTGTGTGTCTTCTTTTGAGAAATGTCTGTTCAGATCCTTTGTTCATTTTGTAATTGGGTTATTTGGGTTTTTCCTATTAAGGTGTTGGAGCCCCTTATACATTCTAGTTATTAATTATAAACTACCCTTTTTAGATGAGTAGTTTACAAATCTTTTCTCTCATTCTTTCTTCTTATTCTCAGGTACCTTTACTTAGGGAAACCATGCTACCTGCCCGTGAACAGGGTTATAAAGGCTGCCATCTACATCCCAACTTGGAACCTTTTTGTCCCCTGCCCTCTACTACAAGACCTGGGGCCACAGGTAGGCAACTCATCCCAGCTTACCACAGCCCCTTTGAGGCCCAGCCAAACAATAACAAATTGGGC
The DNA here is from genome assembly GCA_963574585.1 of Otolemur crassicaudatus. Classification (NCBI taxonomy): domain Eukaryota; kingdom Metazoa; phylum Chordata; class Mammalia; order Primates; family Galagidae; genus Otolemur; species Otolemur crassicaudatus. Next base: position 24,570 of record CAUYQS010078969.1, on the reverse strand, counting down.
CACCAGAGGGAAGTCAGAGTTTGCCAGGGGACAAGGATAGTAAATGGGTGTTTGCAGCTAGCACAGCACAGGGAAAGACACAGTGTCAGAGCCTGGGAGAGTCGGGAGAGTTACAAGCAGAGGACAGGCTATACTGAGGAACAGGGGTGGGAAGTAAAGGGCCACGAGTGCCCAATGAGGGTGTTCAGACTTTACTGTGGAGGGTGCAGAGACCCACAGGGGTATAGCAGAGGAAGGATGTAATCTCTCTGAGGAGGTCAGTCCAGCCACGGAGGAGCAGAGAACAGAAGCTGGGGCACTAGTGGCAGAGAGGTCACTTATCTGAAAGGGCCATCCAAAGGGCACAGACTCCATGCCAGTGTGCCTGGGAAGAAAGGAGGATTCGAGGCCTATTGAAAGGCAAAATCAATAAGACTTAGAGGCTGGTTGGACATAGAGGAGTAAAGCAAGAAACGAAATCAATGATTCTACTTCGGGTGGCTGGATTAATGAACTACAACTTTGCTAAAGCAATAGTCGATTTCAGTAAAACTAATGTCGAATGTCTCCTTAGATTGAAAACAAAGCTTCTTCTTTTTGCTATAAATAAATCTCGTTTTATACTCAGAGGAATTTAGTATAGCACATGGGTTAGGTTATATCTCTCTTTATAGATGAGGATTGAGGCTCAGAGAAAGTAATGCTTGCCTCAGGCCACACGGAACGGAGAAGTGTCAGCCCCATTAACCTGGGCGTAACAAATAGGTCTCAAGTTACACACCAACTGTGAAGAACTGGTAGTAACTGCCAAGTCTCAAGCACTAGGCTGAGACTCGGACATTGAGTCTGGCATTGGAAAGCTAGATGCTATGACAAATTGGCGATGTCTGCCGTGACACCAGGAAAGGAAAGTGGCAGAGTGACAGATTTCTGCCAGCCCTGCATCAGACTCTAGTGACTCACTAGAAATGGATAAAAGAAGACAGATTCAATTGGATCCAACTCATGGGGCCTAAAAACAACATCACTGCACACAGATCAAACTTGGTACCAACTGAGAAAACTAAGAGCAAGATAGTGAGGTGACCAAAACTTGTCTAAGTCCCCCACACTCATTTCTCATTTCACTGCTTCCAAATGGGAGGTTCCATTTTTCCAGACAACTAGAGTCTCGCTTCAATTCTTTAGTTGCCAAAGTGTATTGGCTACCACCATACTTCTTAATGTTGAAAGGATTAATATTAATACTTAAAAAGTTCTGGCATGTAGCAAGCATGCTACCTATGCTTTAATTTTTTTATTTATACAATAATCTGAAGGGATGAGGGACAGGATATTTTTATCAGACAGGATTTGATGCTCTTAAAATCCTGCCTCTATTTCAGGATAGTCTTCCTGCTGCAAGTGACATGTTGCCATAACTTGACTTTCACACAGTTTATCGCAGACAAAAAGGATCCAAATTATTCTCACTGCTGCTTAATATTCAAAGTCAAAGACAAAAAGAAAAAATGTTCCTAAGTCCAACCACCATGTCTTAAGACAACTTAATCAACTCAATGAAACCAGTGATAAAAGTTCTTCCAACCTAAAAATCCATGAGTCTATGAGTTGATGGAATTTTTTTTTTCCTCAAAGAAGCAAATTATTCTCTCCAGCAACATGCAGAAGTAGGAGACCAAGCCTAAGAGTTGCGGAGAGAACATCCTTTCAAACCCAACAGGCATGAATTCCAGTTCCAACATTTACTAGCTGAGCAGACTAGGAAAGTGACCTAACTGCTCCTAGCCTCAGTTTTCTTATGTGTGATCGGTTGATGGGAGGAACTCCAAAAACAGAGCAAGCATAGGCCACTCCGTTTTGAGCCTAATGCACTCCATCTTGGTGTTCAATGACCTCTGCTGAAACCACCCCCTCTGGGACCCAGCCAGGATGAGTGAAGAACTGGCTGACACAATGGCTCCAGGAGGGGCACAAATGAACAGACGGGACTAAACAAGAGACCAGCTAGAACCATGCCTGGCAGCAGTCGCTGGCCCATCAAAATAACACCCTCCCCCTCCTACCATACCTAACACCTTTAAAAGATAGCCACTCTTGCTCTTGGGAGCTGATGCCTATTGAGTCTCAGCCCGCCTTCACTGAGACACCAAATAAATGACAGCTATTTGTAAGGTCGTCAATCGCTACCTTACAACATGTAGGTTGGGTACACAGACACCTGCTTCAGAGGGTTTGATGGAACTAAAAATGAAATAATGTGTGTAAAGCACTTAGCAAAGTACCTGGCACATAGGAAATGCTGTAAATTGCACGTAGTATTATGTAGATGGATTAAAGCAATATGAAAAAAAATATTCAGGGCAGCGCCTATGGCTCAAAAGGGTAGGGCACCGGCCCCATATGCCAGAGATGGAGGGTGCAAACCCAGCCCTGGCCAAAGAAAAGAAAAGAAAAGAAAAAAAACATTGAAACTTCCAAACACACTGACTTGCCTCCCCAGAGTGGTTTTCTAATTATAACATTCTCTATCTTGCAGGCTAGAGAGTATAATATAGATTTCTCAGGAATGAATTCCCCTAATCAATCTAAACATTGATAACATATATAATAAACATAAAAGTGATGAGCAGAAAATTGGACTGAATTGGTCCAAACATCTTAGTATTATGCAAACCTCATTGAGAGGTGCTTATAATTACTTTTAAAATTATTTCATGGGATCCCATTTTTCTGTGTAACATAATAAATCAAAGTTCTCAGTTGCCACTGAAAAACCCCCTCAGTCACAGCAGTTAAGAAACTAATGAAACCACATTTTTTCAAGCCCTCATTGTATACTTGGCTTGGTTCTAGGCATGACACAGGCAGAAGAAAAGGAGAAAGTACAGCTCCTACATGTAATTTATACTTGTACAGAGAAGATGTGATTGTGCAAAGGGATTCCATTAAAAAGCCATAATCAAGCCAGGTGTGGTGGCTCACACCTGTAATCCTAGCACACTGGAGGCTGGATTGCTTGAACTCAGGAGTTTGCAACCAGCCTAAGCAAGAGTGAGACCCCATCTCTAATAAAAATAGAACAACTAGCTGGGTATAGTGGCGCATGCCTATAGTCCCAGCTACTTGGGAGGCTGAGGCAAGAGGATTGCTCAAGCTCAAGAGTTTGAGGCTGTTAAGAGCTATGACGCCACGACACTCTACCCAGGGTCACCGAGTGAGACTCTCTCTCCAAACAGAAAAACAAGCAAACAAAGCCATAATCAATGTGAAATTGATTCACAATCAATCTGTGTGAAATCAAGGGCCAGACTCCCAGCAGACTGGATAGAACACAAGGCTGATATTTGGAAAGAACTGGGTTTGCCGTTCTTCTTGCTGTTATCAGAAACACATGGTGAGGTAAGGCATCCTCAAGAGAAAAGAAAAACTGTTTTCCAATAGCCTCGGGCAGCTGACCACGGCTGCAGAGAACATGACCAGTGTCCTCTGAGCTATTTGTCTTTATTGGTACCAATTTGCAAGACGTTTTTTTCAAAAGAGAGGAAATACTTGTTCTCCTTAGAAACCTGCTACAAAAACTTGCAAAAACCCCCTCCCTTCCACTATGGCAATCGCCACACCCACGGCACCCACGAAGAAAAAACTTGCAACTCTGGGGTTCTCTTTAATTAAAGTGACTCTTTACTGCTCAGCAAGATCATCTGCGGAGTTCAGGTCCCAACTTGGACCAACTTTTTCTTGGGAACCTACTGCTAGACTCCCAAGTAGGAAGCATCTCCCCTCACCCACTTTATTTGGCTATCACAAAATCCATCAGGCTACCTTCTCCCTCCGAACAAGAGCTGCTGGGGTGTTTCACACACTTCTCTGTGGGTTGGAGATTACACACAGCAGCGTCAACGGGAAGACATCTCTAGGGCTTTTCTTTCTTTCTTTCTTTCTTTTGTTTTTAATTCTAGTTCTGGGTGTTTGGTTGTTTTTGTGCTGTTGTTGTTTTTTTTTTTCCTCTCTCCCAGCCTTCTTCTCTCTCTTGTGGTACATATTTGTGGCCTACAGCCATTACTTTAGACTTTTTAGACACGTCCGGATAGAGATAGATGACACAAGCGATCTACTTATCTTCCTTCCCCATCACCAATAAAAGTGACAGCCCGCCTAATTAGGCCTAATAAAGCAGCCGCAGAAAGAGTGGCGCAGCAGCGATCTAAGGAGAGATGGCATTGACCCGGAGATACAGGTGCTGCCTTCAGGCGTGGCTGCTGTTACTTTATCTCCAATACATTACATCTCTGCTCGTGCCATATTCAAATGCAAGTAGCATGTTTTTCTCCTCAATTCTTAGATCAAGAACAAAAAAAAAAAAAAAATCCCATCTAATCAAAAAAAAAAAGGCACTGACAATTTTTCAGCCCCACATTAAAAGCAAAGAGTCATTCGGAACAGTGCACTCCATATTCTATTTTATAATATCACTTTAAGCTATCGCTTTGAATCTCAGACATTTCTTTGTTAAGAAGGAAAATCAAAAATTCATCAGAAGAAGTTCTTTCTTCCCCCCTCTCTCTCTCTCGCTGTCTATTTTTCTTTCAGGGCTAGCATGGGGTTTGGGGCTGGAACCAACATTTGTAGAAGTTAGGGGTCCTTAAGCAATTATTAGCGATGAGATTTTGACACGCTTGAGAGTTGTCAACAACTGACTTTAAACAAAAAGGGAAGGAAGGAGAAATAAACGGTGCTCTCAGCAAAATTAATACGCGGGCCTGCAAATTAATGATGGCGTGTGTTTTTTAAACAAGGGGAAAGAAATCTGAACTTTGCATGAAACAGCATTTTAAGTATGTCATTGCAAAAATTATCGGATTGTCAAAGGGCATCAAAGCGAATTGAGTCCGCAGCTACTCATAATATTTCCACATAGGCTAACTATCTTACTTTATTTGCCTGTTTGGCAGCAATTATTTGAAGCTATTAGAAAGGGGGAAATGTCCTTGGACTGAAATGCCATGGTCCACAGCACTTATTATAAAAAAACATAATCCCCCAACCTGGCCCATATACAAATCACACACACACACAAATACACATTCCCCACTACTTACTACTAGCCACGACTCAGCCCCGTTCATTCCTTCTTACTTTCTTTAAATTTATTTCTGCAAACAACCCATCCATTCACATGGTTTTAATTGTTACCTGCGTGCAAGTATGTTTCCTCAATTATTATTTCTAACCCTCTTCGGCATCCAAAATGAAACCCATGATCTTCCCACCTTTGCTCAATCTGAATCCTCTTAAAATATTCTTCCTCTCCAATATTCCGCCATGGCCCAGGGTAGTTACAGTTGAGAACTGTTACCCATCCCAACTTCCTCTTTCTCTTTCTCGGCTGGGCTTTCCAAGATGAGGATGATCAGTCTAACAGTCCTTGCTGTCACCTACAGAGAACCTTCTGATGTTATGCATGAAGTCATACACGTTGCATACAGTAGTTAATTTAAGTACCATAACAATATGCGACAGGTTTTTTTTTTTTCCCCATGTGTTTTAACCAATAGGGAGGGAACGTTGAGAAGTTAACTAATTTGTACAAGGTCACACAGTCAGGGAGTGATAAAATTAGAATGGGTGCCTGCTATCATAACAAATCTATAAAAAAAATTCTAAAGAGGGAGGCTTTGAAATTAGTAGACAAGTTGTCTCATTTCATTGTGTGCATCCTCCGCAGGAGCCAGTGCACCATGGGGCGTGGGCTTTAGTTCCACAGAAAACAGAAGGGGCAACATTAGGATCATCACTCCTCCTGTTTACTTCGTGATAAGTAAACAGCAGAGGAGAGTTTCTATCTCGTAATAGTAAAAGCTGGCCTATCTCACATTCCAACAGTAGAAAACTCTAGCCTACTCTATTTCCATATTTACCAGAATTGATGTCCATAAAGACAGCTTCACACTCGGGAAGGTTCTGCCATGCCTGATCCTACACAGAATTTCCTACAGTGTCTTTTCATCTTGCAATCTCATTATTTGTTATGAACTGGGAATATATTTTGGCATCCAAATAAGAACACCATTCCCTGATCTTTCGAGATAACTGAGTCTACCACCCTAAGGAGAAGACGGAATCCCAGATGGCTCACACTTTCGGCACTACTTGATACTATTATGACATGGCTTGGTTCTCTATCAGCTCTGATCTCTGTCCACTAGAGGATTCTGAGGGAGACGGAAAACCAAGCACAGGGATGCAGAATAAAATAGCTTCATTGTACGTGGGATGCTGGGGCTGTTTCGGGGGTCCATTTCCAAAATCTGTTCCTGACGATACCCTGAGCCTTTCCTTCTTAATAACAATCAATGGAAAGAGATTCCAAAATGTTCTTGCTGCCACCTAAAACATTTGGGGTATTTTTTAACATTCCACAACTAGATTCAAATGTAATAATTAAGACTGTCTTGATTAGGAAACAATATTTTAAAAAGAAACATTAGGCTATACGACAAAGGGCTCACCTTACACAGTGTACATACGCGTCACACCGCCTTCTCCCAACTCATGGAGGCAAACATGCTTCCCACGAGAAAGGCTCTTATAAAAGTGGTTGGATGACAACAATAGTGGGTTGTATAAAAAGGCAAGGAGTACTAAAGTGACAGTTCTCACATTCAGTAAAGCAGAGGTAGAGCTTCTCCGGTGGCTGTTAGAAGTCCAGTAGGGAAGAACTAGGTCAGGATCTCAGAATTGGTTTGCCAACCACTCCCTGCTATTGGTTTAAGATTTTTTTTTCAATATCTCAGTGACTCAAAGGTCAAATGTTTCCTTCCTGGGTGGAGTTTTAGCCTCCACAGTAAAGTTTCTAGGCTCAGCATATCTCACAAGGAGTCTAATAAGTTCACTGTTTTGTTCAGTCTGATGATCTTAGCCACAAGCAATTAGAGGGCTGTAATAGTCTTTGGGTTATTTCAGAATGTGACGGCATGCTTTGCATTTGGAAAATCCCTATGTGATAACTCTTAGAACACTGGCCATTCAGAGGTTTATCTGCCAATGGATGGGGGGTATCCTCCTAGACCCGTGGCTACCAGTGCAATCGCCTACCCCACAATTACGTGACGAACATGACCGATCTTGTTGAAAGACTGTGTACAGTGGTCGTACTGCTTTTCTCTTCTCCATCATTCATTGAAATCTGTCGTAATAGGTAACTAGTTTCTGCATTTCCCACCTCTGCAAACACATGCTAAAGTAACTGATCAGCAAAACAAACGCAAACACCCTTGTTCAAAACACTTAGGGATGCTGCCGGCTCAGCACAGCCTTCTCAGTATCGACTAGTAATAAACTGAACTGAAACCCCCAGTTTTAATGAAATCAAACACACTTACTGTGCTTTCCTCTATAAATCTGAATCTCTCCTTCCAAGGAAGTAACAGGCATCCTACACATGCAGAAATTTAGCAGCATCCTTTTTCAGTTAAGGAGAAAGAAAGAAAGTTATGACAAGAAAACAAAACAAAAACAACCTCACCTATAAGGAGGCACAAGATACTCCAGGGCAAGGCTGAGTTTTTCCACTTTTTCAAGGCCATAGGCTCAGATATCCCAAGTTCCAGAGTGGCTGGTAAGTTCCAGACCCAAATGGGAAGCAGGCAGTCCTGGAGTTTAAGTCATCGAGGGATTCTACACTGAGACTATCTTGTACATCGCAAAGAACAGGTTCCATCCAGCCTTCCATGTCCCGCCTCCTCCCAACACTGACATCACTTCTTGCCAAAAGGGAGAAAAATTTCTTTTTAAATAATGACTTTCTCGGTCACTGCCAAGGCCACCCAGTCAGCTGTGAACCACATTTGTTGCTGCCATCTTATACAGATCTCGAACTCCGCTGCTTGCCAAGAAGCATCTCCAGGACACTAGCAAATCTGCAATAACTCTCCATCCCTCAGATCCCAGCCACTGAGCCAGGAATGCCGGGAATAATTCGCTTACTTCTGGTTAGAAGTCCCACTCAACCTCCTCGTGACACTCCTGACGTCCCTCAACCTTCTACATTCTGAGTCCATACCCTTCACCGCAAGGCTCCTGATCCAACCTTGCCCTGTGGAGCTGCTAATAACCGCCAACAAGTATTTAACAGTTACTATAGTACATGCCAGGCATTGCTCTAAATTATTTTACATTTAATACTACCACCACTACTAATACTAGTAATAGCTAATACTTGTCTAGCACGCAGCACTTACCTGGCACTGTTTTACAAAGCATACACATTTAGTCCTCACCACGCCTTCAGGAGACAGGTATTGTTATTTTCCCTGTTCTATAGGTGAGGAAATGCAGTAGAGTGGCTAAGTAACTCACCGGAGGATTCATCTAGTGGGTGGAGAACCTGAGCTTCAAACTCTGGCTGCCCAAGTCTAGAGCCTGCCATCTCCACAGCCTATCTGTGGGAAAGGCACGCCTGTGATAATTGATCCCAAATCCTTGTTCCTTTACAGAGAGATGCCAGAATAGGTTTCTGAGATTTAGTCCACCTTCCTGAAGAGAGTGAATGACTATTGGGTCAAATTTTGAAGAACCACGAGGGATAAGCCAGGGAGAAAAGGAAAAGCTTCCCTAACAGGGAAACGTGCAGACACAGCCCAAGAGCAGGAGCCCTGTGTAGAGGACCAGTGGTCAGGAGACTCCAGGCGGTTCTGTAAAGATAGAGCAACAGGTGCAGAGGGAAGAACTGGGAGAGAGCAAAGAAGGGTCCCAAGCTGAGATTGCATCCTGGGAACAATGGTGAGCCTCTAAAGCAGGCATCCTCAAACGACTGCCCGCGGCCACATGCAGCCCGGCTGAGGACATTCATCCAGCCCGCTGGGTGTTTTTGCTGCCACTGCCTGTCCTGCTTAGCAGCCGACTCGTCCCGGGGTCCGCAGTCCGGCCCTCCAACGGTCTGAGGGACAGTGAACTGGCCCCTTGTTTAAAAAGTTTGAGGACCCCTGCAAAGGATTTGAAGTCAAGGGGCTCTCTGCCATAGGCAAGTTTCCTTTCCTGAAATATCCTCTGGACAGCTCTGTGGCAGTGAGCCATGAGCAAGGAGCAATAATCTAAGGGAGGAATGATGGGAGTCTGAACCAGCACAATGTCGATAATTACAAGTATAGGAGAAAATACCCACTTTTGAACATTTTGGTATTGCTTTAATAAAGAACAACTGTCTAGACTCCCCTGAGTTCCTTTCCCTTAGAACACTTGACTATAATAAAAACCATTCTCCAGGGACCTCAAAGGGTAGCGCCATAACTTGAAATCAAACATGAATGAGGTCACCATTTCAAGTTCCATTATACTGGAACTCAACTGCTTAGCTGTTTCTGCTGCATAATAAAAGATTCAATTAACCAAAATATTATGAGTCCAAGTCTTTCTAACAGCAAAACAAAACAACAATCTTTTATTCCTTCCTGTAAAGCCAGCACTTTAGGAGATACAGCCGGAGGATTGCTTGAGACCAGGAGTTTGAGACCAGCCCACGCAACATAGTGAAACCCCATCTGTATAAAAAATTTAAAAATTAACCAGGCATGGTGGCACATGCCTGTAGTCTTAGCTATTCAGGAGGGTGAAGTGGGGGGATCATGCTAGCCCAGGAGTTCAAGGCTGCAGAGAACTGTGCTCAGGCCACTGTACTCCAGCTTGGACAACAGAAAAAGACCCTGCCCTTAAAAATAAAATAAACCTTTCCCATCATCATCATCACATCCTTCTCTTTTACAGGAAGCAATTTTAGCATAGGAATGTAAAGAATACCACGATCATGTGTCACCTTGGATCATAATTCTTCAAATAACGTCCATCACCTACCAGGAACCTATAGGTTGGCCAACCTCTTGTGACATCTGTGCAAGTAAGCGACACCACATCTGGCTCACGACAGATGCTCAGAAAGCTTTACTGAAAAAAAAAATCAGTATGTGAGAGGGTGAGATTTGGGCTTGGGTATGAACAATTTCCATTTCATGTTTCACAAACTCACATCCCATCACGTTCTCATGAAGCTTTGTATTATGTTGTCTCTTTTCTTTCTTAAAGTCTCTCTGGGATATCTTACTATAAAAACAAAGGTATAGGGGACTTTATTGATGATGATGATCCACTGGCCAGAGTTTGAGAATCACTGCTCAGGGATTTATGGATATGTTACAGAAACCATTCCTGATTAGCTTGATAATCGCAAGGAGCTGGGTAGAGGTCATTTGTAACAGCAGTCACCTCAAAAATAATCGATAGGTCACTAGGATTTTAGAGCTTGAAAAAGAAAAGGGATTAACAGGCAGTCACACAGCCAAGCAAGGCCAAAGTTGAGACCAGGACACGTAACTCGAATTCCTAGACCTTTTCACTCACTATCCCATGCTGCCCGCTCGTTCTGTGCGCCTATACGCAGTATCGTTATAACCTGAAGTTTAACTGTCACAAGCCAAAGAGGAGCAAATAATCCTGAGATGGTAAACAAGCCTCAGAAACCCTAGTGCTCCGTCCTCATTTCCCCTTCCTAGTTGAGTAGTTGCTTCATTTTTTGAATCTCAGCTTTCTCGTTCATTCATGGCAGAAAACTCACCAGTCGTCCTCCCTGCCCTTGCGGCTCTACGGTTCCTGCCCCACAGCTGCTTTCCCTCTGCTTAGAAATCCGTTCACAGCATCGCTGTCTGGGGGCCTGTCTCCCCCTCAGCCCACTACCTGGTTTCCCCTTCTTTCTTTTGTAACCAAATTCCTCAGAAGCATCGTGTTCACAGCAACAACACACTGCACATCCGAGGCGGCCCCGCCGGATCTTAGCTGTGTGACCTGGGCCAAGTCACTTAACATCTCCAAGCCTTGATTTCCACACGTCTAAATTGGAGCCGTTAATAGTTCCCATCTCTGGATTGCTGCAAGAAGTACATGAGATAAGTATTCATTCAACAAATATTTATTCAGTGCCTATTATTCTCCGGGTAGCATTTTCGGCAGGGAGAATTACAGCAGGGAAAGAAGTTGGAGCTCTCATTCTCCAGGAGGCGGGGGTTTTCCACGTCTGAGATGGTTCCTGCAGCTCCTCACTGCCCTGCGGAAGCTTATAACAATGCCCTTTCCTTAAGGTGAACAGAGCGTGTCTCTTTGCCTTCAGACTTGAAGAAGCTGCACATAATACTATAGGTGAAACTACTGCAGAAACTCTAAAAACAACACAAGTGGAAGGGACTTTTGTTGGTACCTTAAGCATAGGGAAAGATCTGTCAAGCCAAGCCCAATATTGCCTTTCCTTCCTTGGGATGCTGGAATCCATGATGACATTGGAATCTTCGTCAGGCATCTCAGTAAGAAACCTACATCCTACCCCGATCAATTATTTGTCCCTCCATTGAAGCCTGTAGGTCATTGAATTTGCAATGTGCTGAAGTCTCCCCCATGGAGTGTCTTAACTCCCTCCAGATCTGTCCTCTCACATCTACTCTTTTTATTCTGCGCTATTTTTATGCACATCTCATTGCTCCTACAGGCCAAAAGGTCCTGGAAGGCAAGTTTTGCGTGTGATTCCCACTGTCACAACATCTCTCTCCCAGACACCCAGGCTTGGGCCTGGCACAGAGTAGGCCCACAGAAAGCATTATCAGCATGTGTTGAAATAACCACCAGGAGCAACGGAGAGCTGGGCCCTGCAGAGGGCGGTAGATTTGGGTGACCATCCCTTCTGCTACATTCTCTGTGTTTCTTTTAAGCCCACCAGCGTGCTTCATAAGTAAATAGAAAATGCTAACCTTAGCATATTCAAAAGAACATTTTAGCATGCAGCAATTAGGTTATCTCTTGGTTATTTATTTCTTCAGCTTGTTATTAGCTGTGCGCGGAATATTATTCTAATTATGTCAGCCCAATCAGCAGTATTGCATGTCCAGGCTCATTTCCATTAGTTTGAGCTTTGTCTTTCACACTGTGATACTAATTCAATGAGACATCAAACATTTAAATCGACCCAGGATGCCGAGGTCAGGCAGTTTTGCCCTTCCACTCTATTAGCACTCGGGTGTAATTGTGTTTGTCACTCCCCACATGACGGATGGTATCGGGGTGACTATTGGAGCACAAATGAGCAATGCACTAATACATTATTTTGTTCTATAATATCAATATGTGTTTATTCAGTGTTCGTGTTAGCCAACTTGAAACGGTCACTTTAATACAGTCCTATAAATCGCTCTACCGAAGCATTTCCGTAGAACATTTGCTAGACTTTCAGTGGCGTTTGGTCAAAGGCAGGAAAATAAAAATGGTCGCTGGAAAAAGGAATCATGAACGTCTCAAAATTCAGAGCTTCCTGTAACACCAGTGAGAACTCAGAAACCACAAAAACAAAAGGGGGATGCAATTTTTATTAGCTCCTCTGTCCACTTTGCAAAACTCTGAATTCTGATAAACCATTTAAAAATCAAAATGCAGTCGATGGCATTGAAACAGCTATAAATGGGACCTGGAGTTAACTGGAGTTGTTGGTCTTTATGACTCCATTTTTGAGAGCGAGAAAATTGGTAATCAGAGAAAAATAGAAGATTTGGGGGTTTTTTCCCTCTCTGTTTGCTTGATTTTGTTTCCATGATAAATCAGATTGCTCAACAATCAATTTCACCCAAGATTCCAATAAAAAACCTCATCTCTGCGATTGCCATATGATTATCCTGTATTATCGCAAGACTTAAACTTGAATATTAGTATAGTAAAGGGTTACCCATAGTGCTTTAGTCTCTTATTTCACCTTTTAACATCTAAAAATTAACCAGAGAAGCTGGTTTCGTGAGAAGTCTGGGCCAACGTGGCTCACTCTGACCAGTAGGTGGTGTTAGTTAGGTCTGTGGGTGTTCTATTTCCGGGTCTCCTTGCCTTTTCACAATCACAATAGCACAGACTTTGTTATTCTGCTGAGAAACTCCGGACTAGAGAAGTTGATGTGCTAGCTCAAGATTCCACCACTTATCAATGACAAACACAGAACCACAGGCCAGGTTTCTAGATTTCTGCATGGTCATAACCTGCTCTAAAACCCCTAACTAGGCATACACGTCCTTCAACTGCGAGCCCAGAATTTGGGTCACCCCTGCTATAGTATCATCCCTCACCCAGGCTCAGTCTTGGCTGCCAGCACATTTCATATAGCCTGTGCTTGGCACTCTGCCCAGGTTGACTTATCTATCTTCTCCAAATCATAAACTTCTTAAACTAATGCTTGCATGTGCAAAGATATGCATTGAAGGAAAGTAGAAGGATAAATCATCCCTAACCTCTGCCGACAGGTTCAATGAATTAAACCAATGTATGTTAATTGAAAAAAATCGCTCTTTATAAATATAGATAAACTTAAAAAGACATGATTAAGTACTTTTTAATAGCTCTGTTTAAACTCGCCTTTGCTTTAAATGACCCTTAGATGTATTTTTGTTCTATTGATTGTACCATTTTAAATGCAGATGCATCTTTTAATTTACTTGGGAGGAATTAGCTGAGAATCTCCCATTTTCTGTTTGGATCTGATTTTACATGCCAGCATTACCTCTAAGGCAGATGACATCAAACCTTGGTGCTTTCACAGTCTAAGACACAAAGTTCTCATAACTGGTTCTACCATGGGGGAAAGTGGAACTTCTAATTTGGATACTATAATTGGACCGAGAAACTGACAGCAAATCCAAACTTAAGAATTTGATGCTATTACTTCTCAATGACTCCCTTTAATGCTATTACTTCTCAATGACGAGAAATTTAATCTACTTTAACAATTTATTCACAAAATCTTATGTTTAATGCTATGATATCTGCATGTTGAAAGCAGCACGTCAGTCTGTTCTCAAAGATCCAAGTTGAGCAGAAGTGCAAGTAGATATGAGAGACCAAGTTCAAGGCTGAGGGCCAGCCCCGAGAGACAGGCACAACCCTCTGGAAAGGTGATAGGAGAGACACCATTGGCTGAGAATGGGGTTGGTAACCTTCTAAAAGGGGCGTGCTGAAGTCCGACCCCCTCCTCCTTCGGGCATGCTGTTCCCCAGCCTACTGTATGTTTGCAAAGTAGAAGAGGCTGATTTCAATCTGGCAATTGTCACGTGGGAAGGACCACTGACTCTCATGGCCAATCTGTCCCATGAGCCACCCACCATGTCTGTCATGTTGAACTTCAGCTTACCTGTCACCTCAGGCAGTGACCAATGCTGAGACCTTTCATCAAAAGCATGGGGTTCATCAGGCATCTTCCAATGTAATTCTGATGGCATGGAAAGTGTCAGTAGAATAAAATAATAATAAGACCAAAAGAATGAGTGAAAGGCCAACAGACCAGGCAGCAGGGAAATGAGTGACCATGTCTTTCCCCGCCTATCAGAAATAACAATAATAATAATAAAAAAACAGATGGGAAATATTGAACAAATTTCCTAACTGGGGTTGGAGGAGACATGGAATCACAGTGGAGTGAGAAATAAAGGGAAGAAAAAGAGAAACCACATTCAACAGAATATGACGAAGTGGCCATTGATTTATTTGCTCTTTCTCTTTATAAGAGATGTGTTTCAGCCTCTGGCTGGATGTACATAATAATTAACACTAATGAATAAATGATTCTCACAATTCAACCTGTTTACAAAGTCCCCCCTATGCCATTCAGGACAGAATTGAGTTTGGAAATGAGATATATGCTGTGTTCTTAGGCTTGACGATGACCTGGAGGTTACAGAAGCTAAGGACAATTGTATCAATTAACAGTGAACAAGGCAAGAAAAAATCAAACCCATAGAATTCTCTACTTCCAGTTCTAGGCTTGACTACAAAGGAAGACTCCTCTGGTGGATGCTTAACCACAGAATGACACGTTTAGTCCTGCGCAACCGTGCAGCTGAGAGATGGTGAAGGAGGAGATTCAGCGAACAACTTGAATATCCTCAGAGGTCTGGCAAAAGAACAGAAAAAGTCAAAAAAAAAAAAAAGAGAGAGAGAGGGAGATAAAAAGAATTACACTTCCTTAGTCTATGGGGAAATTATCCCATGGGAAAAGGAATAAACTACATGGCTATTTGGCTTTCATACACCAAGCTAAAGAAATGTCACTAATCTTGAGGTCACGTCACTAGTCAGAGAGGGCCTGGAAGCTCTGCACCATTCCTCCTGCCCACACGTCTCTTCCAGTTGGCTGTTCCTGAGTTATAGACTCTATAATAAACCAGCAATAGCAAAGTGCTTTCTTGAATCCTGTGAGTTGTTCTAGCAAATTAACAAAGCTGACGGAGAAGTCCTGAGTACTCTCAAATTTGTGGTAGATCAGACAGAAGTGTGATAGCCTGGACAGCTCACTTGCAGCTGACATCTGAAGTAGGCCTGTCTTGTGGGACCTGTGGGGTCTGCATTAACTCCAAAGGCTAATGTCAGAATTGAACTCAATCACCGGACAGACAATTACTGTTAAATAATGAGAGAAACATCAAGAGGCCATCTAGTGCAAGGGAAAGCATCTTTAAATAACACTAAAACTACCTGAGAATTTTACAGTATAAAATTAACTGGCTTATAGAGTTCCATCAGTGGTGTCTGGTCTGCTCTGTTTAACAAGAAAGAAAAAGTGTGATGTGTTAGAAAGATTCCTCTCCTTAGTTGCGTGAAGCAAAACTTAATGGTTTCGAAAAGCTAGTCTTAGATATTTGGAAAATTCACTTACAGGACACCTTATTTTTCTGTGGTCTCCAGGTTCCACACCTAGTGTCCAGACATTGCTGAGAGAACATTATTCTGTCGCCATTAGTTACAGCTCCTGCCCTTGAGGTTATTGCAATTTAGGACAGTCTACAAGTGGAAGGGTCTTAAGAGAGCAATGGCATTGTCATTTCACAAAGGCAAAAACTGATCCAAGGCAAGGGCAGGGACCACAGTAACTTGGGGGCAGAGGCAGGTGGAACCAAGGGTCCCTGAGTCCATGCCTCTTGAGGTTTCCAAGAAAGACAGTATAATCCACAGAAGAGGATGAGAAATTAGGTCCCCCTACAAGCTGTCCAGTGGCCTAGCTCACCCTTCTAAAGGAATTAAAGGAATTACAAAAGCCAAGTCAGGTGGCACAAAAGACTTTGGGAATTTGGGGGTGTGCTTACCAACAGGAAGCCATGTTCACTTCATTGCTAGACTCACAGCCCCAACCTTCACCACTGCCCTTCTCTTAGACTAAAACCATGCTTTGAACTTGCCTCATCCTAGAAGCCCACCAGGCCAGCCCCGCCTCCTTCTCACCATCCACAGCATCCCAGCTCCTCCATCAGGTGATGTTTCTGTGATAACTCAAGCCTCAGTTTTCTCATGTGAAGAATGAAGATACTGAGACCCATTTCCTAGGTTAGTTGTAAAGATTAAGTAAGATCTCCTTGCCTGTGCCAGGAGCCAGTGGTTCTCCACGCCGCGAGCATCCTGAGAGATGCACCACCCACCGATGGAGGGGACATGGGCAGAGCGATGGTGGCCAGGCTCGGGCTGGGGCTGCTGCTTCTGGCACTGCTCCTACCCACACAGATGTATTCAAATCAAACAACCATAATAATTCCAAGTAACTCCTCCCAGAGTACCTTGGTTGCCCCAAATCCAGCTAATGCCACCAAGGCAGGTGGGAGTGCCCTGCAGTCAACAGCCAGTCTCCTCGTGGTCTTACTTTCTCTTCTACATCTCTACTGTTAAGAAACTCAGGCCCAGAAACATCTGTACTTCCCCATCTTCTACATCCAGTCCAAATGGCATCTAGAAGATCAGTGTGGCAAGGAAAAAACATCTTCATCTATGAATTCCACACCTCTTCTTATTAACACAGAAAATGTTGAGAACTCAAATGCATTGGCTTGAAGAACAAGTGAAGGGTTTGACTAGATGATGGATGGCCAGTATTAAGTCTGATGGAGTTTCATGTACAAGAGGAAGAGTGGCAACATCCACGATTAGTAAAAATGTGATTTTCTTGAGGCTTAAGAAATATGGACACTTAAAACTACCTTGAAAATAAGAATAGATTACATATCTTTGTCTAGAAATAAAGGATATGATGTGGGGAAGGGGGAAAGATTAAGTAAGATCTGTGTGTAAAGGACCTACCACAACACCTGTTAATGTTTTATTACAACATCAACCCCCAAGGACTTGAGCAAATACATTTTGGCCAGGCAAGTTGCTGGGTGCCTGTCAGTGAGTCGCTTTAATACATATTATATTTAGTTTTGTGACTTTGATGCCATTTAAGTTTTAACCACCAGGAGCTGCTGGACATCAGGGGTCATGTGTGCACGTGTCTTTGTACAGGAGTTGAACTGTACTCCCCTCCTTGGCTTCTCTTCTCTTGCTAGATTGGAATCGTCTCCAGAATAGGGAAAGGGCCTCTCATGAGCCTGGTTGGCACAGACCACCTCCTGTCACCTGCAGCTGACAATGCCTGTGCTAATAAACGGTAACTAACACTTGAATAGCTGTTGGAATCATTTACAAGGTCATCTCACACATAGAATTTCATTTGATCCTTGCAATTACCCTGGAAGGCAAGCAGGGTACTTATTTTTATCCCCCAGATTAGAGAAGAGGAACAAAAAGAGGCTCAGGGAGGTGGAATGATTTGCCTCTCACCTGAAGAGGGGCCGGTCCACTTTTTAAGTCAGCAGCATCCTTGCCTGGGGCTTCAGCTCTTAGCAGAGAATGCCACTTCTTCCTCTAGATTAGATGATCATTAAAACACGTGAGTGCCAATGTGTGGCAGCCACTCGATGAAGAGTCACACTTTTTTTTTTTTAAATGAGCTTAGCATCTACAGCTAGAGTGTCCCCCACTAGCAATTTGTTTTCTACCTCTGGATAGCAAGCGTCTATTCAATAGAGGGTGGTTAAATCTGGCCCACGGTTTCTTTTTGTATGGTCTACAAAAAAGTAAACAAACAAGAAAATGCAACAGATGTATGTGGCCTGCAATACAGGCCCAGCCCATTTAAAGAAAAGGTCTTCTGGCCTCCAAACTGGACTTTCATTCCCTTTGGCTTTGGCAGCTTAGATGCTGAGAGCCAACTTGTGACTGTATACAACTTCATGCAAGGTATTTTGAGCTGCATTTTGCTCTCAAGACAAATATTTAATGTGACTCTTCTGATGCTGAAATTTGGACCACCACTGCTGACCCTAACACCTAAACCAGTACACTTTGCAGCGCCTTTGTTACCCAGCAATACATGTAACTGACACTCACACTTGCCCATTTACGCAAGTGCACCCTCAAGCCTTTCCCCTTTCATGATGCGTTCTTAAGTTTTCTTCAAATTTCCCTACCTTATGTTTTCCTTCACTAATTTTTAAACTTATTTTCAGTGTTTTAGCTTGTACCATCATAACTTATCCAGCACCATAGCGATAACTTTTTGAAAATTTCCAAATCCTTTGGGGAGAGCAGATTTAAGAACTATATGCCAAATAACTTCCTTAACATCGCTCATGTTGCGCAAAGCTGGATTGAACCCACTCACCTTATCCCACATTCAGGGCTTTCCCCCACTACGCCTACAAGTCAAAAATCAAGTTTCTAATGGAAACAACAGAGGGTCAAACCCTGTTATTTTGTGACCCTCCCCAGCTGTAGCCCACTCTCTGGGAAGGCCCACCCTGAAGCAGCCCCATGAGCTTTCTCTTCCTTTGCCATAGCAGGCTCACACACCAAGCAAGCATCCCCCATTGTTTGGGATCCTGCTACTCACAACTCCAAAGGAAAAGGCATGGGAAAAAACCTGTCCCCATTATGTAGAAAGTATCACTGGGATGTGGGCCAAATGGCGCAGTTTGGATCCTCCCCTTACCACACACCCACTCTATGTCCTTGGACCAGTCACTTATCCTCTCTGAATTTGATTCCTTACCTACGGAAAGGGCCCTGTACCTGAATCAATATCCTCCTGGAGTTGTCAGGAATTGCACAGGTGATAGTGGATGACAAAGCACCCAACAATTCAGAAGCCCAATCTATACAATAAGGATTATCACAATGGCAGTCCTTCTACAACCAGCCTGAGATGCTTGGGGCTGGAGTCATCAGCTCCCTTACCACTGCGGCCAACAGCACAGCTTCTCTAAGAATTTGGGCAGATGGACTTTTCAGGAGGATGGTGAGAGCTTGCTATGCCTTTGCTTAGTCCCTGTGAGCTACATGGGCCTCCAGAGGCCGAAGGATCCATTATTTACAGAGGAGACAGAAGTCAATGCATGCACCCTCCCCCAAAAAAAAAGGTTGTAAATAACACCCAATATATCTATGAGAGTCTTTGACTTAAAAAAACAAATGGCAAAAGGCTGCCTATGAGATGAGACAGAGGAGTCTAACCCAGGCTGCCAATGAGATGAGACAGAGGAGTCTGGAATACAAAGGGATACTCTCCCCAGTCTGGCTCCAGGGAGTGGCCACGAAAACTTCACACATCGTCCACTTCAAATTTTCATGTTTACATCTTGCATATATTATATAACCCCACACAAAATAAACATATTATTTGTGTGTTTTTGTTTGCCTCCCCAAACTCAGTAATTAACCCCCTGTGTATTACATCTATTCACTGGAGAACATGCTTTTCATTTGATAGATCAAAAGATTAAGCATATATTTTTTCTCTTCTTTCAACCCAGCCGTTGCCTCTTTGGAGCACTGACTTCCTTCCTTCCTTGAAAATGCTTTTCTTTCAAGTGGTTTTCACTCTGGGACTAAGAAACACCCTTCACCCTCAGACTTGGTCATAACATAGGCCAGGAGAGATGGAGGTTGAGACCAATGGGACCGATATTGCTTGCAAGTGGAGGAAGCTATATCAAAACAATTTCAGGAGTGCTGCTAAGGCCTGGGGGTGGAGGGACTTCTAGCTACTAAGGGCTTCTCTGAGATCTCTACAACCTCCATATACTCTTACTTTTTTTAGAAGCCCTACCTTACCCATGTTTACATCAAATGTCCTGCACCCCACGTTAAAGGAGATGTGCATAAAATCCTGTGAGCTGAGCTGAGTTGCAGTTGATCAGTAAACATGCTTTATGTTGTAAAAGCTTAATTAAATATTTATTAACATCAATTTTACACTTTTAGATTTTCATTTAGTAATCTCCTTCTAGGAGTCTAACATTTTATGAGGCTGTTGCAAATTCCAAGCCCCAGGCTCCATGTTTATGGATCCAGTGATTAATACCCCTGATGCCAGCTACCACTCTGTGGGCTCTAAGGAGCTTTATGTTGGGAGCGTCTGGCATTCTCACCTGGGGTGGCTCCCGTCACCCCCTTACCACAGCTCAATCAGGCACCATAGTGTTAATAGGACACAGCTAGCCAAGAAAATCAGTGATTGACTTCATCAAGTGGGGCTCAGGGGTCCAGGGAAGGACTAGATTTGAAAGAGAAGGTAGAAAACTATTCAAGCCAGTGAATGGAGAATGCTGACACTTCTCCCAGTCTGAGGTTATGGCCCCAGTTGGGGAAAGCAGAAAACCACAGGAAGGGCCAAAACTGTAACAGAGAGAAGCTTGGTATACTTTCCACACACTCTTGGATAACTGGTTGGCTATGTTCATGCACAAGGAAGCCCAAACAAGCCCCTAAAAGAATGAAAATAAAGGCCAGCTTGAAAACAGCATGAATACTGAATGTCGCCCCAATCTGTCCATTTGGCGGGTGGAGGGAGTCTAGTGTTCATGCATAATTTTTGACCCATCACTGGCTAGCTACTAACATACACAGATCCATGGGTATTCCTTAGGAGGCCAGACTAAAAATAAAAAGAGAATCAAAAAAATCAGAGTACAAATGTTACAGGAAGCACACCACAGGGAGACAGGTTCCACAGATTAAGTCTGGGAAAATTATTTTTTCCTTTTAAAGTCTTCTGCTCCAACATGTAGAAAGCTCAGAAATCATCAGTCCATCCTCACAAGGGAAAAGCTGATCACACTGGACATCAATAGCTCTTCTTGGATCCATCAGGGAACTGAACAAACGGGGCAAACCACTATCCCCCAAACTGGAGAAACCAGCAAATCACAGCTGACCAGAGACAAAAGCTACTGGACGTGGTAACTGAGAGGGACACTTACGTGGCGTTGACTAATTGCTAAAAACGGAACAAAGTCTGAGAGAGAACGCTACCAGACCCTCATCTGACCTAAGAGCGAAGTGATTAGATAGTTTTCTCCCCCCTCTGTCCTTCCTGCCTTGCATCAGGGGAGAACAAAAGATTAAGAAACTCTTCTGAAAAGACTCACACCCACTAAAAGGAACCTGAAATTTAGTCATCAGATTATAGAATGCTTCCACTCCCCAATACTCAGCACAACATCAACAGTGCTCCAGTATTATGGCTCTAGATTGCAACTGAGAGAGCTATAAGACACAGACTCCATTTAAGAAGAGTTCTCAGGAAAATAGAGAGACAACAAGGGAGACAGAAACAGGAACATAAGAGGAAATTGAAACCTTCAACACCTACCACTACAGCAAACATTACACACAGTCTAACTCCCAATGAGACAAACATAAAACCTCACTCTAATAACCTATTTACCCCAATACCTCATACATCACACATGGTTTTCAATAAAATGTTACAAGGCATGTCAAAGGCCAGAAAAAAACATCTGAGAAGACAAAGCAAGTGTCAGAACCATGCTCGGGCATGGCAGACATTAGAATTATCAGGTTGGGGAGTCAAAATGTCTGAGATTAATATTCCATGGGCTCCAGTGGAAAAAGTAGACAATGAGCATGAATAGGTGGGTAATGTCAGGAGAAAGATACAAACACTAAGAAAGATTCACAAAGGAAATGCTAAAAGTCAAAAACACTGTACCAGAAATGCAGAACACCACTGAAGCCTTGTCAGTAGACTGGGCCAGGCTGAGAAGGAAGCAGTGAGCTTGAAGAGTGTCCATAGAAATTTCCCAAATATTTTCAAAAGGAGAGAGAAAAAAGAATATCCAAAAACTATCATACAACTGCAAAAGGTATAAGTATGCAAACAGAAATGCCAGAGGAAGAAGAGAGAAAAGAAATATTTTAAATAAGAATGGCTAAAAATTATCCAAATTAATAAGACACCAAACCACAGATCCAGGAAACCCAAAGAATACCAAGCAGCTTAAACACCAAAAAGACTGATACCTCATCATATCATCTTGAAACTTCTTATAACCAAAGACAAACAGAAAATCTTGAAAGAAGCCAGAGGAAAAAAGTCAACTTACCTGTAGAAGAACAAGAATTCCATTGGACTTCTCTTCAGAAACCATGTAAGTAAGAAAACAGTGGAGTGAAATTAAAGGAATTTAACCAAAAAAAAACTAGCAACCTAGAATTCCATATCCAGTAAAATTATTCTTCAAAAATGAAGGAGAAATAAACTTTCTCAGGCAAAAAAAAAAAAAAGAGAGAGAGAGAAACACCTATAATCCCAGCTACTCAGGATGCTGAGACAGGAGGATAGCTTGATGCCAGGAGTTCAGGTCCGTCCTAGGCAACATAACAAGACCCCATCTCTAAAAAAATGAAGAAAAAAATAATAGCCAACAGTGTTGGTACTTGCCTAAGTCCCAGTTACTTGGAAGGCTGAGGCAGGAAGACCACTTGACCTCAGAAGTTCAAAGCTGCAATGAGCCTTGTCATGATCATTTCACTGCACTCCAGCCTGGGCAACAGAGCAAGATCCTATCTCTGAAGAAAAAAAAGAGGGGGAGGATTTGTTGCTAGCAGACCTGCAAGAAATGTTAAAAGGAGGAGCAAGGAGAAAAATGATATAATCAGAAACTAGAACCTACATAAAGAGCATTAGAAAAGGAATAGGTGAAGTTAAAATAAAATATTTTACTTTTGTTATTCTTAACTGATCTAACAGATGTTTGTTTAAATAATACTGATAGTATATTTGGTAATTATAGCTGATGGATAAGTGAATGAATGCCAGCAAGATATTAATATAAGAGATGAGAGGAGAAATTGGGAATACTCTGCTATAGGAATCATACACTACCCACCAAGTGGTATATTATTTGAAAGTAAACTTAGAGTATTATAAAATATATGTTGCAAACTACAGAGAAATCTCTTTAAAATGTTAAGAAGTATAATTGATATGGTAGGAGAAGAAAGAAAATAAAATTATACTAAATGCTCAATTAAAACCAGAGAAGGCAGAAAAAGAGTTTACTATCAAGAACAAACAAAAACCGAACATTTCAAAGCAAAAAAGCAAACAATCTAATTAAAAGATGGACAAATTGTTTAACCAGACATTTCTTGAAGGAAGACACACAAATGGCCAAGAAATATATGAAAAATGTTCAACATCACACATCATCAGGGACATACCAACCCAAACCACAATGAGGCACCATCTCACCTCAGTTAGAATAGCCATTACCAGAAAGACAAAAAATAACAAGTGCTGGCAAGAATGCAGAGAAAAGGGAACTCTGACACACTGTTGGTGGGAATGAAACAGTACAGGAACTGTGATGAACAATATGAAGGTCCCTCTAAAAACTATAAGTAGAACTACCAGATCCAGCAATCCCACTACTGAGAATTTATCCAAAGGAGAGTAAATCATTATTTTGGAGAGATACCTGCACTTCCATGTTTATTCCAGTAATACTCAAAATAGCCAATCTATGAAATCAAACCTAGGTATCCAATAACAGATGAATAGAGAAAATGTTATCTACATACACACACACACACACACACACCATGGAATACTGTTCAGTTATTGAAAAAAAAGACAAATGTGGGGGAAACTGAGCCCTGATCTGTAGCATAAGACTCACTTCCTGCTTGAGAGACCTAGAGAATCATAACAAGTGAGTTGTGTATATATGCAGGAGATCAGAAAACTGGCCTCCAAAGGAGAATATATATGTGAGATATGGCAATACCAGGCCAAATTAAAAAAAAAAAAAAAAGTTGATCTCATAGAAAAAACTAGAACAGAGGATACTAGTGGCCGAGAAGGGTAGGAAGAGAAGGGTAGGGAAAGACTTGTTAATGATTTCAAAATTACTATTGTAGGATTACTGCAATTAACAGTAATATATTATACTGTTTCAAACAGCTAGAAGGAAGCTATTGAATGTTCCCAATACAAAGAAATGATAAATGTTTGAGACGATAGATATACTAATTATCTTCATTTTCTTAGCTGATCACCATACATATATTGAAACATTAGTATGTACTCCACGATGTGTACAATTATTATTTGTCAATTAAAAAACATTTAGGAATTTTTTTTAAAAATGTAAAAGTGAATGGTCTAAATAAACCAATTAAAGGATAGAGACTGTCAATGTATATTAAAATTTAAGACCCAACTATATGTTATCTACAACAAATTCACTTTAAAGATACAGATAAATTGGCTCAGCGCCTGTGGCTCAAGTGGCTAAGGTGCCAGCCACATACACCTAAGGTGGCAGGTTCGAATCCCCAGCCCGGGCCCACCAAACAACAATGATGGCTGCAACCAAAAAATGGCCAGGCGTTGTGGTGGGTGCCTGTAGTCCC